>JAUUDZ010412157.1:0-15023 GCA_032361705.1 Panulirus versicolor | reverse complement strand
GTGCACACAAGATACAGGTACCAGTGCACACAAGATACAGGCACTAGTGCAAACAAGACACAGGTACTAGTGAACTCAAGCTACACGTACTAGTGCACACAAGATACACGTACTAGTGCACACAAGATACAGGTACTAGTACACACAAGATACAGGTACTAGTGCACACAAGAAACAGGTACTAGTGCACACAAGATACATGTACTAGTGCACACAAGATACAGGTACTAATGCACACAAGATACAGGTACTAGTGCACACAAGATACAGGTACTAGTGCACACAAGATACAGGTACTAGTGCAAACAAGACACAGGTACTAGTGAACTCAAGATACACGTACTAGTGCACACAAGATACACGTACTAGTGCACACAAGATACAGGTACTAGTGCACGCAAGATTCAGGTACTAGTGCAAAAAAGATACAATTACTAGTGCAGACAAGATACAGGTACTAGTGCACACAAGATACACGTACTAGTGCACACAAGATACAGGTACTAGTGCACACAAGATACATGTACTATTGCCCACATGATACAGGTTCTAGTGCACACTAGATACACGTACTAGTGCACAAAAGATACAGGTACTAGTGCTCACAAGATACATGTACCAGTACCCACATGATACAGGTTCTAGTGCACACTAGATACACGTACTAGTGCACACAAGATACAGGTATCTATAAACATGGCTACCAAGTCATTTTTATCAGACAGTTCACATGGACCTCCGTGGTGTAACGGTGAACAATAATGACCATGGCACATTCACGAGCAGCCCAGGATCGACCGCATAGTTTCGAATCCTAGTTGAGGAATTTGGTCCACAGTCACCCCAACTGTTCACCCTCCCTTAGGGGTTGGTTGATAAACTTAGTACAAAGCTTAGGCTAAGGTACATAGACATACAGCGCGAAGATGAGGTACATTAGGACATTTAAGTTGACTGTATCGTCTCGGGTAAAATATATCGGTGGACACCGTCTAGTGGCCGCCAGATATGAACCGCAGCAAATCCAACCTCGTCAGAGTTCAAACATATATTACCTCACGACAACCCTTTACCATGCACCTGAGCAGTTCCTCCTCCTGACGACACACTATAAACGTCACAAGGTTGAGGAGCACACCATAACCAAACCCACACTGACTTCAAGGCTGCCTCACTGTGCGCAAAGTACGGCCACCCAGGGCAGAAGTGCGGAACCAGTAACCGCAAATCCATTACCTGCAAGGGAACGCACCTAGCCACACACACACACATGAGGTGCGAGACCAGAAAACTATCTCTGAGAAATAGAGAAAAGCGAATGAACAGGAATAACGTCCACCACAGCTGAGTCCAGGTTACAAAACCCTTGGGCAGGACACCTCGTGCAGAAGTCTCAGAGACGCAGGTGATAATAGCTGCCATAATGGTATGCGCACTGATGACATGATGCTCCTGGCAATTTAAGACTTCCTTATTCAGCTGACACAACCCCTGAGATACTAGTTTCAAACTACTCTATCTCTCTTCCAAGACGCCCCCACCTAGTACAAAGCAATCCAGATAGAGGACTCGAGAAAAAGATTTATAATAAACATCTTCGTCATAGAGGAGGTAATAAGAATAAAACCCAGCGACGTAATCATACAAGGAAGCAGGATAACGCACCAGAACTGCATAATCCTGAGCCGCACAGGAGCATTACGCAGCCTGATAATGTCGACATATGATCCACACAAGGAAGCACGGCCCTGGCCAGTCTGTACAGATCATGGCAACTTCCGGCGAGGCAAAATTCACCCGCAGTGAAGGCCATTATCGTCCATCTCATCATCCTACAATACTCTCCTCAAACACCCTCACACCTCGCCTCCAAATGACGCATCCTGAAGCTGCATAGAGGACAAAATACGGCCCTGCGATTCGTCACAAAGGAAAAATGCCCTTACATCGAAAACACTGAAGAATGATATTGAACGAAGAAAGAGAAAATCAAATGGCAAATGATTAAGGAAGTTTCACAAACATTCTGGCATAAACCAGAACACAAGACACAAACTAGTAACTTTTACAAGACCTCGACAGCATCACGAATATGGAACACACATGGCTCTCGAGAGTAAGGTAAACCAGAACACGCACACGAACACAAGTGAGAGGTAAGCACACACGCACACAAACACAGGTGACAGGTAAGCCAGAACACACACGAACACAAGTTTAAGTAAAGCCAGAAAACGCATACGAACCAGTTGACAGAAAGCAGAACACACACACGAACACAGGTGACAGGTAAACAAGAACTAGCACACGAGCCTAAGAGGCAGGTAAGGCAGAACACGCACACGAACACAGTTAAAAGCCCACGTCCCAGGCATGGGTTCACTGTTTATATGAATGCTCAGAGCCAGGATAAACCCATCACCTCAACACGTTCATTACCACAAATCAAATCCGAGAAACCACACAGAAACATCCCAACAACAAAGGAGGAAGACCACAGGCGTAACTCCTTGCCTGTGATGGGAGTCATCGACCTTACGTCCTTGTGCCTACGGTCTAAAAAGAAAAAAATGGACTATGTCGTGGGATGCACAATGACGACCAAGATGTGGAGTGGAAAATATATATTCAGTTGATGGTAGAGAGGAGGGGGTGCCTGAGAGGGTAGAGGCGTTTGTGATTATCATTTGTTTATCAGTGGGAGAGAGTTTTACACTTGTGTTGCCCCGTTTCTTAACCTTGTACATATATACCATGTCTCTACTTGTATATGTAAACACATATACCTGCCTAAGCTAGGTTTTCAGTCTATCTATTGAGGTAAGGATGAACTGTTGGGCTGGGTGGGGTCAACGATGCTAACCACTACACTACACAAAGAGGATAGGGCACGTATGTGCTTAAGTACTTGCATGTACTGCACAGAGGGAGTTCTACTCTCGTGAGGCTCCATCTGATGAACTTTTTCTAATGTCACACAGCTTATAAAACTTTTATCTGGTGTCTGTATTCTGTTTCATCACTCACTTCCACTCATCTACAGCTCTGCGTGTGACTATGAAATGTCAGCTGGCTCTTATACCGTCTACAGTCCCTTGTGAAACCATCTCTCTACTCACTGTCTAAGTTACCCATAGCAATCTAGGATATTGCTCTACCTTCTTACTAAGGAATACCATTTCCCAGTCTACGTTCCCAAAGAAACTGTTTAGCTGTATATGGTTTCTACGACTGTATCTCTTCTCTGGGTTTTGTTTCCTTTCTGGTCTCCTTATCCCCTCACTAACCACGTTTTCAGGTTCAAGGACCGTATGATCACTTTTCCAAAGGTGGTGTCAATATACCTGATATTTTCTATTATTGCACTTGTCTCGTGTTGTGTCTGTCTGTTTTTACTTTGGAGGCTCTAATCACAAGCAAAAGTACACATCAGGGCAAGGTCTTAGTTGGGATATAAAGAAGTTGGTGCGAGAGAAAATAAGACGCGAAAAAATCTCTTAAAAAGTGCAAGATCAAATTAATGGGAAAAAAGGTGAGAGGGTAGAGAGTTCCAAAAGCCACACAGAAATCATGTGCCGCAGCAGCTTACCGAGTATTGCGTGGTCTAGCTTGTGGTGTGGGCACACAAGCAGCCAGATCACGAGAGCAAAAATCAGAGTAATACCTATAGAAGAGGGAAAGTGAACCAACATTACGGCGTAGGGCAAGGGGGTCAAGTTTGGAAGTTTGCCTGGGAGAGTTGTTACATTGATTGATGATTCACTTTGATATTTTGAGATTCTAAAAAACCAACGATATGAAAATACAGTACATTTATGAATATCGAATGTCTTGCGAGAAGCAAAATCATACATTCTATTCCCCGTACATCAATACTATCCAGATACGAACAAGATATATCATTCCTGTTAACTGTATCTCGTTACATGTACAACACCTTCTTACCGTCAGTAACGGATGACCGTCAGACAAAACGGAATGGAAAATGCATCTGTCACGTCTAACCGTGCGTGAAGGTACGGACAGTAATAGCGGAGGAAAACAAAGGAGCGGGAGGCGGCTGGAGACCACACGAGCCGCTGCCTCTGCCGACAAGTCCCTCGCTCTCGCTTACCACACGACACATGGTCGCGCCCCCGCTGGTTCCTGCATAAATACTGGTAATAAACATTCGTGAGTGACGATAGCATGGCTTCCTCCACACCCTTACTGTCACTACACCTCAAGTCCACTGCCACTACTCCCTCGATAAGTCTAAATTCATTTCCTCCTCGGTAATCACATCATTCCACTCTCGACACACTTATCTTCTTCCCCCACAAACAAACGCATCTTTTTATTACTCCCTCGACAACCACTGGCCTTTAGCATGGCCTTTATGGGGTCAGGTCAAAGGCCATCTTCACTTAGTCCTCATCTTCACGACCACTGGCGGCGGGCACCTACTGAAGGGCACTGGAGTGCTGTCCCACCACCGAACGACAACATAGAGAGATGGATCACCACCACCACCGCTGACGACGGAGGATCACAGAAGTATCACAGAAGCGGCGATTCTTGACAAGTTTAATGTACCTACCATTGACACTAATATTATTTTCCAGTTTTTCGTAATACTTCTACCAATGACATCAATAAAAATAATATGTCCTTGCCCTATTGCCTATTGCCCATGACATTCTGCATTACTGCTGGGATGTAGTTTCAACGTTGATCTTGCCCTTAACATATTATTCATCCTCTGCGCCTCATAAAAATATTTAACAGGCAACAACTGACCGACTAACGGAGAACCGATTTGGACAGTGGAGAACACGCAAGCATGTACTGCTACTGTTTGCGTGTCTTAAGGTCAGTCATATCCACACATTCCAGGAAGAATCGTAACCGGGTACTGTCAAGGTCTTTGCTAACGACCATCAGTGTGCAGGTGGTGAACCTTTTCGTTTATACACTTCGCAACAGATTGTATCTGTTCTCAGACTCATTGTTGCTCTTCCGCGTTTTTTCTTTTCCCTCCAATTACCTCAGGATACAAATGTCAATTTGTTGTCCGAACGCCACTTCCGCCAATCTGGGACAATGTGAGGTAAAGGCTGATATCGATGACAACAGGAACTAATGATGCGTGAGGGACAGTGGAGAGGGAGGAGGCGTGGAAGTTGGGTGGGATGAGGGCAACGGGAAGAGTACGCAAACGCAAAGGAGGGGAAGAATCTACAGAGGGAAGGGTGGACGCTTAGAAAGGAGGAGGGATGGCGATGACGCTTGGGACGGGAAGGACGCATAGGAACAACGCGGGAGACAAGTGACAACAGGGAATTAACACCCGAGAAGAATCCGATTTTCTTTGATTACTACAAAACCTCTTGATTATTGGACAGTTATTGAAGTCCATGGGGATAGAAGGGTAGATAGAACTCCCCACTGGTATCAACACAGGTTATAGATCTATATTATTCATCCGTGCTAGTGAAGTGTTCAGAGAATACAATAACAGTTGCGGAACATGACTTGGAACGATATATTTCACTGAACGGCACTGAATAAGGAGAAAGTAGTGAGGGTTATGCATAGCATGGAAGATACCGAGTTACTGTGAAGAAGGTACTAATACTCGTAAGATATCAGTATAACGTATCAAAACCTCACTTAAAGGCTGCATTCATCTGCTGTTGGGATCTTATACTCGCTCGTTGTGTCGTCTGCTTGACGACGTCCAGTTGCATTATCGTGGTGCTCAGTCATGGTGTTTGACAGGCATAATGCGACCGGAATCTTAATCATTAATTCAAATCTTCTCTACGTTACTGTCATAGATTCTACCGACTTTTTTTCCTTTAAACAATACTTAACGTTTAAATTCTGCATGATATATAGTATCATCGCCTTCATCAATATCGTTTATTGAAATCTGATACTACAGATCATACTCTGCACCTGTTGCAGTATATTCTGAACACGACACCAGCTCTGGAGAAGAAAACTACTCAACATTGAAAGTTAACAGCGAAGCGAAGCTCCACTAGGCTCTTCATCATCGGTGTAATACATAATGTATCCCACAGCCTTCGAAACCCGTAGGATTTTTTAAGATAATTCCTTGGCACATCTTAACTTTGTATATCCACTTTCACTATTTACCGCACACCTACCCTTAAATCTTTGTCATTTACCTGTAATCTTCTCCTTGCAGCGCTTACGCCTCCTAAGCATCAAGATTTCCACCGTAGGGCTTTTCTTGTTCCAGCTTGACACTTCCAGCTAAGCGTTTAGACACATATGGCGGAGTAATATTGTGATGGCTTTCAGCGTCGAGATCTGTGATGGTGTAACCGCTGAGCCATTTCTATGTCAGTCCCCCGAGCATGACGATGTGACCCTTTAGCACGACAGCATGACAAGTAAACACAAAGAGATCGTACCATTTTGCGCAAGAGGATCATAAACTTCAGCATGTAAATAATCTGGTCTTATCATCTTGAACTACATTTTCTCCTGAGCTAGGCTGCTTTCTAACCGAGTTCTAACACTATAGTCCCAGTTCCCACAGTCAACACAGATATCAACAAACACGAACTTCTCCGTCAGGACGTCTGGTCCATGAAACACCAGAGAGCAAACTGTACCGGCGGAACAAAGTCCAACTCACTTGAGTCGTTTGAGAAACATTTCGACCAGCTGAAACCGCTTCGAATCACTCAAACGTGCTTCGAATCGTTCACTCCCAATTGCAACTAGTTTAAACAAATTTCAATCCCATGCCGCTTTGAATCCTTGAAATCCACTTTGAATCGGTCAAATAATCTAAAATTGAGGTCAGAATTTGAATAACACTAATTTTCTTGCTTTGTTTTAACTATTTTCACTGACACAAAACCGTGAAGCCTCAGATTTAACTGTGGAAGTTTCAAGACGATGCTTCATCTGGTCGAACGGAGCGAGATCGAGTACTCACAACGGTCCAATCTGCCGCCGTACTTAACTCTATTACGTACTTTACGAAACAAAAACTAGAATCAAGCAACTGCTTCTTGCGTGAATAGAAACAGATATTCAATGGCTAATTCATTCTATTTCCAACTATCATGAATAAATATTAACCACGAGGCATTATCAAAAACCATTCCCAGTGAAAATAACCAGAGTTGTGTTTGTACACAGAACTGAACATTAAGACCTAACTTAGTAAAAGGATGTACTACCTCCCTATTTAGGATAATGATGCTTGCCTGTGAAAAACATCGTTCGAAAAGACTACTCCATATATTTGAACGATATATCTGGTACGAGGGATCAATTTGGCATACTTACGTTGTTCGTAGTCTTAAATTTCGTCACCTTAATCTCTGGAACTCGACGGCACGACCCCTTGGGTAGAAAGTTCAGGCCAAAGTTTCCAGTCTCGGTCGTGATAAAGCATCACATTTTTACACTCAAAAGCGCGTCATACTTTCGTGGTCTCCAAGACGCAGGTCTCCCTTCATTGGAAGCATGGATAACAGCTCAGTTGAGTCATGGGGGACTGTTGGTCCTAGGCGTTATTCCTGCTTAGGACGCCTTGTTGGTCGCTTTTACTTATAAATATCAAGTGGGGGTCTTGGTACCTTGGTACAGAGCACTAAGGGCAATGTTCCAATATCCTAAAAAGTCCTGTTGTAATTTCGTAGTATCTAACGTAAGAAGTACTAGGCTTTTATCATACATAAATAGCCGTATATCTCCTGTGGCATCCGCTGCTTCGGGTGATTTGTTCTAAATGAAAGTGAATTACGGCCAATATTTTAAGATCAAGGTAAATATATGCAACTGATTTCAACGATATTTTTCTGTGGAATAGATAGTCTATACTCTCCGCTCCGTTTTCTTGGGGTTATTTTCAGGAATCGAACCAAGACATAAGAGTTCATTGATAGTCATGATTTTCTTATATTGTTTCCAATGTTCGAAAAAATGCTCGACTGTTATTTTTACCCAACTAAGACTACTCATAAAAGATATTGTGTTTTTGGATATCATAATATATGGGACATCGTCAAGTGATGTATTTTCTAAACCTCGTCTCGTGTTTTCTGTTGACTCTGCGAATCACAGTCACCTTTAATCTACGTGTCTGAAAGCAATCCAGATACTGTATAGATGTAGTTTCAGAAATACTGTGATAGGGGTAGACAAAGGATAATTCTCACGTATCTACATTAGTCCCTAAATCAGCATTGGAATGTTGTTTCTTTTTTATCCCATTCATTCGAGAAGCACATCAAGAATACACGTCCACAAGAACGTCTGGTGGCACGGCAGTGAGGTCTACCCACCGACTGCAGACCGTCATCAACATCTAATTCCCCATCACACAAGTCCACGATCTTACATCTTCCTTTTCTTCAACAGCATAAATAAAACAATAAGTCCTACCAAGACGTCCATACAAATTACATAAAAAAATTAACTACTAACATATTCTTTTCTTATTAAAAAGCAAAGCCTCTTCCACAAAAATCAGGTCCAAACAAACCGACGGTAAACTTAAAACTCACCGTTCACAACGACAACTTGAAGACTGTTAACTATGTCCCGATCAACAACCTCGATCCTGCGGTGTTCATAAATTTACCTGTCAGTAAAGAAGGTTGCAGGAGCGACTATATCATCCCCAGCACCTCCGAGAAAGCTCATCCCATTCCCTAAGTCACATATGATATTCGACCCCCGTGATCAACCTAGTCACACAGCATTTGTTAAGTAGATGATACTATTTCGACACAATAAAGAAATTTCTCTCACAACACAGTAGACTCCCGTTTGGTAATTTTTTGATGGCTGCAGAGTGAAGCGGAGACAATAACAACGTGAAAAAGAACAATAAGTCTCTATCGTATAACATAAGAATAGAATTCTCTCTCTCTCTCTCTCTCTCTCTCTCTCTCTCTCTCTCTCTCTCTCTCTCTCTCTCTCTCTCTCTCTGTACCTACCTATCTATCTATCTATCTATCTGTCTGCCTGTCTATCTATCTCTTCAAGTGAAAATGTAGCGGGAGGGGCAAACAAGACTCCAGTACGCGTGACGATATATCACCAGCTCTGCCCTTATGTCACGAACAACTAAAATGTGCCAAAACGAGTGAGGAAAACAATACAACGACGGCCGTGCTCCTACCTGTGTGAGGGAAGACCCGACCGCCGCCGCCGCCAGCCTCACCACCACCCATTTAGTCAGCCTCAAGACTAAGAGACGCACGTAAAGCAGTAATTCACCAGCGTTTTAACGCTGAGCGACGAGTGAACACAAAGACTCGGCCCGAGTCTCTGTGGGCAAGCTGATGGTTGGCTAGGGTACCTGGGGGGTCACGGGCGATAAGGTGTAGGGGCCAGGGTCGGCCATATCACCACAACATAACCACACTGACCCCCGTACTGACCTCTGGTGCCCTCTTTGTGCGGGGTAAGAGAGTGTGAGAGAGAGGTCACGCTGGATGATGGAGATCGAGTGTAACGTATCACTAGTATTACAGATGCAGAAGGTCGTAAGGTCAGGTATAGAGTGAACCGTACATCCATCTTTTGTTAACTTTCTTGATCAGACACAAAGGGTTTCGCAAGGATGACGCAGTCCTGCTGGGATTACTAAAGAACGCTCTGGCCTACAACAAAGTCGTGGTGAAATAGCATGAAGTTATATGTATTCATTTACTATATCATATATCCAATATGTGAAGCCGGTTACACAATACTGCGGTGTATATATGGATTATATGACGGCATCTTGACTAATCCTAAAATAGAATACTGAATATGTTTCGGTAACGTTGTTACAAGGTATACATAAGTATAATTTTACGTTCTTCGCACTAAAATAATTTTACACGAGAAATCATATTACTGATATTTCACATATTTTGGTGGGGATATATACATGGTTAAATCAAAGTGAATTAATAAATAGATGAATTATAAACTTACTTTAGAAAGAATATATCCTGTGATTATTCCTTTTTGAGTTATACCTTTGTCATGTACGTATTCCTAGAATAGCACTGGGTCCAAGACCAATCCCTGTGGCATGCCACTTGTAACCTCAGTGCCAATTCGAGGATGCACTTCTCCGATACACTGGAACTTGAAAATCACGGAAATTACTGTTATGCTCTATACAGATAAAATGTTCAAGAATATTGCTCTAAGGGCAACCATATTCCAAACTTATGTATCCCAATAATAATCAAAGGTTTCGAGATTTATTCACATAAACATCAAAATTGTATAACAGGGTTTGAACGACCTACCGACCTAGTCAAGACACAAGTCAACCGGTTACTGAAGCGAGACGTGCAGGCCACAGTGACCTACATACATGGAACGATGGCGCGGTAGTATCGAGATGTGCCGCCGCCTCCAGCCACAAGACTGCCTGGGAAGCGAGGTGAGTTACATATCTAAATCAGGGCAGGCAGGAAAACTACAATATTCGCACACATCCTAGACGTATTCGCATAGGGGTCTCTAAAACTTTGTAGCCTCTTTCTCTTGGCTATTCAGTTCCCCCAATGATCCGCAGTAAATGCTTCGTCACAAACGTATTAAATTTCATGAATATTTCCTTCCCAAAATATGTTTTATTCATTAAACTATTTACATTTTAAAACCAAAATGGGTCAGCTGCTTTCATATCCCCGTCATATCATTACAGAATAATGTGTCGTAATGACACTTGTCGCAATTACAGGTATCCAACAACAATTTCAACATTTTACGATGCCAGGAACAGGCAGACAGTTATATTACCGTCAGAACGAAAAAGTGAAGAAGAGGTAGAGCGACAAAAGTTGCTAGCGGTGCCTTCAACTAAAGACCAAAAAGATTCATCAGTGGATGACGAGAAGTTCTCGCACTTCCTTTGAATAAAGGAACTCTTTGTCTCGTAGAGAACGTACTTGCAATGATATTGCTGAATGGAAGTCGGAGGGAGTTTTCCAGGCCCGATATGCCTGATTCCTTGCCTGAATGGCCTCAAAACAGGAACGGTTGAACCATGCATTGGGTGAAGATGTCTTGGAGGAAGAGGGTAAACCACAGTAGTGATGGATGTATCACTATTATCAGTTTAGGTGGTGATGGGTATCTCCTTGACATCAACCATAACAGTGATGGATGCTTCCTTAACATCAACCACGGCAGTGATGGACTCCTTGAAGTGAATCACGGTCGTGATGGATGCCTCCTTGACATCAACCACGGCAGTGATTGACTCCCTGACGTCAACCATGGTCATGATGGATGCCTCCTTAACATCAACCACGGCAGTGATGGACGCCTCCTTGACGTCTACCGTGGCGTCAACGGACGCCCTTAATGCCAAACACGGCGATGGACGCCTCCTTGACGTCAACCACAGTAGTAATGGACATCTTGACATCAACCATGGCGTTAATGGAGACTTCCTTAGTGTCAGTAAGAGCAGCGAGACACCTTGACGTCAACCATACAAGTGTTGGACACCTCCTGCACATCAACCATGGCGGAGATGGAAGCCTCCTTCAAGTCATTTAGGGCTGATGACCGCCTCCCTGACGTCAACCACGGTGGTGATGGACGCCTTGTTTGACATTAGCAACGGTGATGGATGCGTCTTTAACACTGACTACAGTAATGACAGGCAATCTCGATGTCAACCACGGTAGAGATGTATGCCTCCTCGAGGTCAACCACATATGATAGACACCACCTTCAATGTCAGGCAACGGCGGTGTTAACATCCCTTTTACATCAACCACAGCGGTGATTGACACCTTGACATCAGCCACGATGGAGATGGAGGCTTCCTTGATGTCAACACAAGAGCAGTGATCAGACACCTTGATGTTACCCATAGCTGTGATGGACGTTTCACTTGTTGTCAAGCACAGTAGACACCTTTATGTCAACTACAGCAGTGATGAACCCCTAAGTCATAATGGATACCTCCTTGGCATCAACCATGACAATGATGAATGCCTCCTTAATACCAACTACAGTCATGATGGATGGCCCCTTGACTTGAACCATAGTAGCATTGGATGCCTCCATAACATTAACCATGGAAGTGATGGATGCATTCTTTACATTAACCACTATGATGACATACACCTTCATGCCAACCATGGTGGTGATGGATGTCTCCTTCACGTCAATAATGTTAGCGACAGACACTTTTACATCAGTGGCAGAGATCAGTCTTAACTGAGGTCAATAATAGCAGAGATACCTTAGTATCCACCACATTGGTGATAAATGCCTCATTGATACCAGCCAAGGCTATGAGCAATGCCTCCTTGACGTCAACCACAGACAATACAGATGCCCAGATGTCAATCTTTTCATTGTTTGTGAAATGCAATAGCTTCTTTTTGAAAGCACAAGCCTAATAAATGAGTCACCAGATGAGTGGAGCTTGTTTATTGACTCATCAAAGATAGGCTTGAAAGCAGTTCTATTCCACAATGGAAATAATATCCCCTCCATTCCTCTGGCTCGCATAGTTAATATGAAGGAATCATAAGATAACATGAAGCTTCTGGAAAAAATCAAGTATGGGGACTTTGTATGGAATGCATATGGTGACCTTAAGGTTGTGGCACTTATACTCGGAATGCAACTTGGTTACATGATGTTCTGTTTTTTACTCTCTGAGTTGGACAGCCAGGACAAGAAAAATCATTATGTAAAGAAAGTATGGCCAAAACAAACACCACTGACTCCATGGAAGAAGAATGTCCTCAATCCTCCTCTTGTTGATCCTGAGAAAATTTATCTGCCTCCTTTGCACAATAAGCTGGAGTTGATGAAAAACTTCATCAAAGGTATGGATAAAACTGGCCATGGATTCACATATTTGAGGAATAAATTCCCCAGAATCAGTGATGCAAAAACAAAGGACGATAGTTCTGTAGGACCACAGATCAGGGAACTGCTTCGAGATGAAAAGTTTGAGGAAGAGCTAAATGAAGTTGAAAAAGGCTGTCATTTAATGGCTGTCATTTAAGAGAGTTTGCAAAGATTTTGTGGGGAATCACAGATCAAAAAACTACTTTGACATTGTAAAAGATCTATTGACTTCACATAAAGCTCTGAGGTGTAATATGAGTCTAAAAATCCCTCCTTTTGGACTTGCACTTAGACTTTTTCCCACAAAATCTTAGGGCAGTTTGTGATGAGCATGGTGAAAAATTTCACAAGGACATTTTGGACATGAGAAAGTGGTACCAAGGAAAGTGGAGCCCCTCTATGTTGGCAGATTACTGCTGGTCACTAAGGAGGGATGAAATGTTCTCAAGACCAAATATAGCCAAAAAAACTTACTATTCTACATTTTAAGAGGTAAGTTTTATAAGTGTAATACCAGTCATATTTCTGAATGAGTAATATACATGTATTGTAAAAATTAATTGTTCTCTCACTTAAAAACCATGCCAGATAGAAACATTCTAAAAACATGTGCGAATCCAGTGTAAAAAGTACTATAAGATCCACCTATTTTGGTTTGTGGGACAACAAAAGGTAAAAGTTTTGCTGACCAGTGAATTACCAAACAGAAATATAAAGCTAACAAATGACGATTATATTCTTACTTTCATGATCATACTAAAACCTAAAAATCTATATGCAATTCTCTTGTAATGAATCATATCAAAAATCTGTTTCAATGAACCAAGTAAATGCATTTTACAATCACAGTTTCAAGACTTAATTTTCAGTCACTTATGATGCAAACACTGTGAAAGGAAATCATAAATAAAAGTTACACAAAACAAAACTTTATTTGATCACATCAAGACAACTGCTTCCTCAAATGAATAAACATCAATTCATTACATGTATCAATTACAGACAGTCCAGCTAAGGATAAAGTTGATGCAAATGTGAAATGTAACTTGAGCTTTAACAATATGAATAAAAATTAAAAATGTGAAGGATGAATGAATTTAACGTGTACTGTAATTTAGGAATCTTATGCTTAGTCATTGTAAAAGAAACCAAACCGGCATAATAAAAAATGCTAAGAAAATAGCACTTAACAACTGTAAGTTCTCTCTCAGACTGGTTTCTCCTTTGATCATTTTGTCCTCACTATACAACTAGTAAAATTCAAATATTAAATGATCACTTTTCCAACCGAGGTACCATATCTGATATTTTTCATTTGCATGATTTCATACTGGTATGCAAAGAGAGGATTACTATTGACTGCACATCAGTTCCTCTACTTCTGCTCACTGACATACCGATACAAGAAATCCTTTCTGTACATACTTTGAGAATTGGTATCTTCAATGACTATCTCAATATGAATCCAAAAATCACAAACAATTTCTTAAGATTAAAATCCAAATTATTAACACTATGATCTCCGTGATGAGCATGGCTTAACGTCTCCTGCACTTTCCTGTTTGTCTTGGTTATCTTCATTAATAAACTGTACAAAACTGTTTTGAGGAATGAAAATTATCAACAGTTTTGTAAGTTCTTTCAACTAATGCTTTTTTTTCCATTTTAGCAGTGCTTCAACAGAATACCCACCAGTACATCCTACAGTTCTATACTATCCCTTACTAAGAGGAAACCTGCCTCTCCTTTGTCCTCTCTTTCCTTCCATGCTATCATATATCCCTCTGGAGGATATCTCTTCGGTAGTTTTCATTTCTGTAACTCCAACAATATCTGGTTTGGTTTTGCCCTATTCATTCTTGAAACTCAAGCTCTTTTCCAGATACTATTGATCAATCCATACTTGTATTCATTCCTTTCAGTCCTACTGTAAGATTACTTGATAATCCTGTTCTGTGTGTGCTAGTTGTGACTTATCCATTAACTATTCTCTTATGTTTTGCACTTTCTATTCCTTGGATGTCTTCATTTTTCACATTTTCCCCATGATCTATTTTATTTAAGCTTCCCAGCTAGAGTCTCATATAATTTAGTCTGATTTACCTTTAATCATATTACATGGTATTCTTGCAACTTTAATAACTCTGTATCCTCCTTGCTGA
>JAUUDZ010412146.1:0-15023 GCA_032361705.1 Panulirus versicolor | reverse complement strand
GACGGTACGATCCTTGAGCATGACGGTACGATCCTTGAGCACGACGGTACGATCCTTGAGCATGACGGTACGATCCTTGAGCACGACGGTACGACATCCTTGAGCACGACGGTACGACCACAGAACACGACGGTACGATCCTTGAGCAAGACGGTACGATCCTTGAGCATGACGGTACGATCCTTGAGTAAGACGGTACGATCCTTGAGCACGATGGCACGTCCATTAAGTACGAGAGTACAATCCCTGAGCGTCAGACCAAACGCAAGCCCATCAAGCCCCTGGATCGTACTGCTGTGCTCGAGGGGTTGATGGATGAGGAGGTAGTGAGTGTGGAGGTGAGAGACAGCAATGGAAGTGAGGGGTGAGGGTGGATGTGTGATGGGGCCGGGGGATGGGGGTGGTGTCAATGCAGATGGAGGCGGGAACATGTGCCTCGTCTCCGGCAGGGGAGCTTCATCATCACCACAACTGGTGGTGGTGAGGCTATCATGAACACACACACACACACACACACACACACGGAAGAGGCAAGAGTGAAGGGCGACCTGATCGCAACGTTTACGTTTTCTTATGTACTTCATGGTGTCGGTAGTGGACAGTTCTTCGAGAGACGTAGGGACAGGAGACGCACAAAACATAACAAGTATTAATGAGGAGACTTGTTAGTAAGGATATAAAGAGGTAATATGATAGTATAAGATTAGTGGATGACTCGAATAAACTTAATGATGACATAGTAACACTGGACACCACACACATTGCCTCAGAGGTTGTACGATGGTGGAGGAGGGTCAAGCGATAGGCACCCACGGGTGTAAACCTCCCTCCCCGTACAGAAGTAACATCTGCTTTTCTGAGGAAATGTCACCCATGACTTGACAATTGTCATCCTCAAGTTACTCATGACAGGAGATACGGTCAACATGGTCACTACCCTGGCGATGATGGACGGGTCTGTGATCAAACTAATAACACTCGGGTCACTGACAAGTGCACCACACACACACGGGTCGTGCACTCCTGCTTAAGAAATCCGAGAAGAATTGTTCTTTGTGTTACAATGATAATATTACCATCTGTGAAGTATGAAGACGTCGGAGACAAGCTGAACGTTCTGGGATCGGCTGGACGTTCTGAAGAGTCATTTAATGAACGAATGTCTTACTTTACCAAACCGACAAAAAGCCATCATACTGTCCAACATGGAACATGCGACCGAATTTCCTGACTCAGTACAACTAGTTCCCCGCCAGGTGTAGTCAGAGAGTACATCAATACTCTCACTAGACAATGATAATTTCATAACATAACTAAAATCTTTAAAGCCAAACATCAAGGAAGAAAGCAACGATGATCCTGAAGTGTATTCAGAAGAGCAGCGTGTTGACAAGTCCACTCAGCACTCTTGTTCCTGAGCTTAAACGACCAGTCCGAAGTCTCTGGTTGCAGCCCAAACATCCTTAACCGATCACAGGTCATAAATCACCCGCATCTTACAGGTCTCAAGCACCCGGTGGTGACCTGACTCATCCCTTGCTTCTGGGACAACGAAACGCACCAAACATGTGAGAACCACGTAATGAGACGGACAACTACTGGTCATGCCTCTCCTGGACATCCCCCGTCACTGTGTATTTATAATCTTGCGTTATAACGCCACGGAGGCTGGGGGACGCGGCAAGCCTCCACGCGCCGCTCGTGTATCTAACATAAACAAACCCACAGATTGTGCCAACACTAAGGCTCAGTCCTGATGCCTCAGTGATGCAGTCATGCCTTTCTCACATGCTCACACATCTTACCCTCCAACACTTACTCTTTACAGACAAGTAAATCATTTATCAGCAGCTAAACGAGATGATATGAGCTACATAAGCAATGCTGGAATTACAAATACCTTCCCATTAAATATGTGTCCCAGATAACCATGACCTTAACCAGGTATTTCACAGTCTTGCACGAGGTAGACGACCACTGACCTGATGTGTGCCGGTAACCAGAGCGTCTCCTCCCGGCTGACGGATCGCTGACCGAGCATAGGCAGGGGTCACCTGATACCTAACTAGCGGCCTCCATGACCCAGAGATACACGAGATCCCCCATACTTGTGGTGAGGATTGTTCCTGACCTGCCTGAAGTGTTGTAGTGGGTGATCATGACAGCTGAACACGACAGCCTTCCATACACCGCCTCACATACAGATAGTCTCTTCATGAAAGCAAATAAGTCTCACTTGTTGACACCTTCAGTAATGTGTACCAGGAAGTAGCCACAGGCTGGACGCCGCCGTGTGAACCAACCTCTACCATCCCATCAACATCAATATAAAGGTAAGGAAAGAGAGGGAACACATGAAGCCACGAAATTTGGTTGGACTCCATAAATCATCCACCTAAATACATGGACTGTGATGAAGACGTGAACTTCAGGAAGGTGGCAGTACAGGAGTGAGGCGCATGATACAGACAACTGAAGCTTTACAACCATCTGCTAACCACAGGTAGCGAGCTACAGCCACACTGAGGAGGGTTCTGTAATGATGATGTGAGCCAGGAAGAACATGATTAACATGTGAAGGAAGATGTTGATTCTTGACCTTCTGCCACTAACTGTTCCGCCACACAACCATATTTACCTTCACTAATGAGTAAATAAATGAGTGACCCCGTGACCTTGGTGAGGGAGGGGGGAGCGTGACCTCTGGCGGTGCGGAAGACGGCCACACACTAGGCATCTTGTTAGCGTTTGACATGTCTAGCGCCCATCCCCTCACGGTCACGACCTCGCTGCTGCAACACCGCCACACCAACCCGGCCTCACTCCAGCTTGGGCCTCCCTCAGGCCTTCCTGCTGACCCGCACAGACCCGCGTCACGCTCAGGAGGAAGAGACGGAGGAGGGAGGCAGGATGGAGAACAACGGCCGGTTATAGTAGAGTGTGCGGGGTGTTGTTGGTCGCGTCTTATACTATCATTAATGTCTTATGCCGCTCAGGATCACCACGCGTCTCTCTCCCTCACGCTCACCCACGCACACACTCACCACTACGAGCCGCACACACACACACACACACACACACACGCACACACACACACACACACCTCCAAACTCTACCCTTGCCACATCCTTCATCCAGTGTCTTTCTGTTTCCCTTCCGCTTCCCTCAGTCTTTACCTCTGTTCACATCACTGAACGAATTCAGTAGAAACAGCAACATGATTCCCAGATGTGTGTTTCATGCGGCGGGTGTAAACAGTCTGGTGGATCACAAACATAGATGAAGCCAAGAAGTATGAGTAACAATAATGTAAATAAATATATAAACAAATGATAAGGATATGAACGACTGACAGTTTTCGAGTTAAGGAAATCTAAATTATCTTCCGCAAGTCAACGAGTGAACATGATCAGAAGTGGGAGCATGTGAGGGTGTGTCCAACCCGGGGACCTGGACGATCAGTGCCCCGGAGGCCACCACGGCATGAGGAGGGACGCGATCCTGTGCTTGTCTCTACCAAAGAAAACGCGAGGCAAAGGAAGGGTTCTCTCGAGAGAGCGAGATATATGCAGCCCAGCCACCACTAACTGATCAGCTCGCTCACATCCTCCAACCTGTAGCACAGGGTAAACAAGGAAAAGTAAGAGGTCAACAACAACTCCCACTCTGGTGGTGCTGGTCTCTGAAATCTCTGTTTCCGAGACAACAATGACATCTTTCCCTACTTACAGCTACGTACCTGACAAGTCCACGTCAAACATAGTGACACCATGCACTTCCCCAACCCTCAACTCTCGTGTTTACAGTTAATCTTCCTTCTTCACCGTCCGGAGACAGACACCGACAAATGGTTGCCCACGTCAAGATGTGCGGCAGGCCATTGACATATTCCAAAAGCCAATCCAACGCAGGTCCGTTCAGCTATTTACACCAGAACCGTAAACGTAGACAACTCTATAAGTCTTCCCATCCGCCCTTGCGCATCTGTTGTCTCCATCCCGTCCATCTTTTTATTGTCTTGGTGATCACGAGGGAGAGAGAAAGGAATGGGAAAGGGGAAGGTACAGAAGAGAAACGGATGATGATAATCATACAGACTTAAGGTGTGGGATTCACATAGGAGTGTGGATGTACTGGGTACATGTAGACTGAGGATGTGTGTGTAGCCATGTTGGTTGGTGGGTTAGGAAGGAAATTAACTAACGTGCGTACGTGCTGTCCAAAGCTAACGAAGCTACGTACTGTCCAGTGTGTACGTGTCTCCTCCTCGTTCTGTCCCCTCACTCGTCCTCTGCCTCCCTCCACCATGGCAGGCGCCAGGCCTGAGGAAGGCGGGGAGGCTGGCTTCCTCATGTTTAGTGAAGACAGTCTACCCCTCTGGGGCAAGGTTCCCTGCCGGTGACAAGACTGCTCAATGATTTACCCAAGTGGCAGCCGAACACAGGCCATACACAGCCGAACACAGGCCATACACAGAAGCTAAATTAGCCCACAGCCGCCAATTTCGAAGGGTGGTGGTTTAGGAGTCGCATGGGAAATATAATGAGGCCGGAAGAACGAAAATACATACATACAAACATAAGAAAAAAGGAAACCTTCGTCTCTCTTCCTCTTTACTTAACCGTTAACACTAACCTCAGCCTGAAGAAGGTATAGCTCAGTCTGCGGATGTGGGAAAATATTAAAACCTTTAAATCTTCCATTACCACAGGAACAGATAACACAACAAATGAGATCATTACATCCACACACAAGCCGTCTGTCATGGTGTCGGACCACCACAGCTGAACACACGACTTCCTCTATGCAAATGACGTATGTGTCAGGGAGAAGGGTTCGGTCGCCACAACATGGTCGGCCAGCAGCAGCCGCGACCTACGCGAGGCGGACGTGGCCAACCGTGTCAACAACAGGATCCAGACGCCGCGCTAGGTGTCGAGGAGCTACTCCAGACGTCCAGGGTTGAGGACCAACACCTCCTTCTCCTGATGCCTGACCATCATGAGCAGGCTAGTGCCGGCCAACATGGTCTGCTTCCCTTCTTCCTCTCCTCCAGTGTTACGTTTCTCGTTTTGTCTCTCTTCTCGTTTCTCTTTTGTCTCATCATTTTCCACTTTTCCCTCTTCCCACGCCTAGCTTTCCTTAATCCCTAGTTTCCCACCTCGCGGGCTGTGTCCTTCTCCTGACCACCACAGTAGCGTCACCACACACCACAGTGCCACATCGCTCCCACCCACAACTTTCACCACACTCTCATCTCTATCCACTTCACTATCATCCACACCCTCGCAGACAATTCTGACAATTATTGTACCCAGAACTTGAATTCCAAATCAATAATCGCCATATTCCTAATGAAACCTCTACATTATCATTCGTTATGTTGCCACACACACACACACACACACACACACACATAGGTGGTGGAGTGTGGGTTAGGCGGGTGTTGGAGTGAGGGTTGGGCGGGTGGTAGAGTGAGGATGGAGCGGGTGAATGGAGGAGCGGAAGTGGTGGAAGACGGAGTACAGGAAGCGTCCAAACAGCGTAAACAGACCACAGGTCCCTCACACCACACCTTCCTCCACCGGAAGACATACACCAGGATGCTGGTGCGTCTCTGTGGCTACTACTGGTCACCACACCTGAGGCCATCTACACCAGCACGGTACACCACACCCACCCAGGCTACGGTACTTCCATGGCATCATTCTGCATCAGAAGGTATGATCGAACCCAAGCCAGATGTCACAGTGTCATGTGATGGTGTAGCATATGACCCCCAGAGTGACACCCACCCACATATATGACACACGTGAAGACCCAAACCTCCAAGCTAGGAACAGGAAAACGCTACAGACAGCACAATACCTGTACACGGCCAGCCTGCAGCACCCCACCCTGGCGTACCTCCCCAGACCATTCACACACACACACACACACACATCTCCCTCCGCCACCGACTTACCCAACTATTTTCAGACCCCCCGAGGATGTCTAGACGTTGTAACTCTCCCTACATAAACTTGGAGATAACAAGAAAGCGTCCAGCTGCTCATGTAAAAAACGCCACAAGTCAAGACACAAGAGCCCGTACCACATGAACCTCGTAAAGGTCAAGTTATCATCACTACAAGGACACGTGTATCTTCCCTACACCAGGGTCTACTGTTATCATCACTACAAGGACACGGGTATCTTCCCTACACCAGGGTCTACTGTTATCATCACTACAAGGACACATGTATCTTCCCTACACCAGTGTCTACTATTATCATCACTACAAGGACACGTGTATCTTCCCTGCAGGGTTTACTGTTATCAGCCCAGGTGTCACAACCACCATCAACAAGAAACATACAGCAAAAAAATTTGTAAATATAGGCAAGAAATACTTTCAATGGGACCAGAGGCTGCTAACACACAGTCTGGTTAAATATAGCAGAGGAGGCAGTTTGCACGTGTGTGTGTGTGTGTGTGTGTGTGTGTGTGTGTGTGTGTAAGGGCGGGGAAAGACACGCCCTATCACCCTACAGCAGGAAAAGTCAAAGCTTATATTTTCTAGTGACATGATATAGCTATATGAATATGATATGGCTTCACTGCCTTTACAAGGCTTTTGCCCAACAAGGTGGAACCTGGCGAGGTTCAGAGGGGACATCCAGCAGTACATGACGATAGCTTGCCAGGTTCATAGGTGGTCAGAACCCAGAGCACACGACACCCTGCCAGATCCACCACCTGACACCGGCGACGTCTGAGGCCCCCACACCCACCCATGGTGGGCTCAAGCTTACATCTGAGGCTTGTCACCCACCCATGGTGGGCTCAAGCTTGCATCTGAGGCTTGTCACCCACCCATGGTGGGCTCAAGCTTGCTTCTGAGGCTTGTCACCCGATGTCGGATGTTCCCTTAGGGACAGACCACCCATCGAAATCCCGACCAGGACGAGAATAGCATTTGCAGGAGAGCCAGTCTTACATGGAGACCTCCAGCAGGAGATGACCTGACCGTCCACGTCAGAGGAACCAGACACCAACCCTCCTGCAAGAGCTTGTGTCGTGTCCTTGTGTCGTGTCCTTGCATCTATGTTTACTGATATAACAAACACGTGACGGCCAGTGTCTTGTCCCTGACAGACACACACTCTCACTATACACATTATTTTGGCGCTTAATGCAACGCTTCCCCTCACGAGACGAACCAAGACACGGCACCAACAACCTGACTCTCAAGACAGGTACGAGACACATCTGACGCACCTCCTGCACTACCACAGCCTCTGGTATATCGACACATGACGTCATGAGGGTGTTCACAAAACACCACTACTCGGAGAAAAAAAACAGTTGCAAGATATTCACAAACTCTCAGCGGAAACATGGCATATCTGTGTTGGTATCGTGAAACAATGTTAAGCTGGGAGATCGCGGGAGGCACATGTCAAGCTGCAGCTCTCGCACAACACGTATCTTGACCAACACCAGCAGTGGTGGCGGTCGACAAGAATCCAGCAGTAAGTCAGGGAAGGTTAAAGCTTATCGTGAGCGTTGGGGAGGCAAGACACTTTACCTTAACTATCATCTGACTACATTATCTTCTCCCTTATCTCTGATCCCTGACGTCCTTCTCATGACCATGTCAACCTCCTCACCTCCCTGATTCTCACCATCACTCTCACCTTCATCACGTCTTCCTTTCCTACCTTACTTTATCCTTTTCTTCAGTTTCCTTTTATATATCTTCCCCTTCATATCCTCCCTCCTCCGCCCTGGTCCAACAATATGGGATACTAAATCATTTCCCGTTACAGTGAAAGCTGTGTTATGACTAGCGGGACAACGTGTGATATACGACTTTCTTTCCCTCTGCCAACCATTCATCCACATAGTGCAGGGCACAGTGAAGGATGCAGCAGTTAGTGAGGCACATCCCCAGCAGGAGAGAAGAGGGAAGTGAAGGCCATGCCAGCCATCACCTCACCTCCTCCAGGAGACCATCATGTACTCATCAAAATTCAAAAGCCTCAGTCCCGCACGCCAGCATTCATTCATACTTTGGGGAGACCCGGTGTTGGGTGAGGTCAGGTCGGCGGCAGAGCCCGGTGGTGCAACTCGTATGATAAGGACTAAACTGATGATGATATTTGAAGAAGATAATAGAGCACACACACACACACACATACACACACACACACACACACACACACACACACACACACACACAAACACACACACACACTGAACATGATACATCTCTCCGTTACACTTCGTGATATAAAAGAAGAGAGCCAAACGAAGAATGTTAATCTACTCGTCTGGTTCTGGAGCTGGCAGTAGATTATGCTAAGGCATCGCTACGGTTAGGCAGCAAAACGAAGATAAATGGCCGAAAATGTCTACAACGCTAGTGAGTTATTACGGAGCAGACGTGGTATTAAGCTAATGAGGCCAGTACGTAAATACCCAGACGATCAAAATAATCACACGATCTGTTAGACGAAGGCAACTACAATCAAGGAACAGTAATACCTGCATTAGATGATCCACCAGCTATTATGAGGAGAACCCCTTGGCTACAGGGGCAGAAACACCAGGATAGCCAGCCTACCTGATGAATAGTCGACCCCTCATAATGGATAGTCAACACCACATGATGGATAGTCAACTGGTGTGACAGTCAGTCAACTCATGTGGTGGTCAAGCCCCCCACCCAATTTACATGATAGTTAACTCAAACGGTTGTTAACACAAATGATGAAGAGTAGGTCAGCGAGCTGGACTGTCATTCCACGTGTTGACTAGATAACCTTCGTGGCCAAGGTATGACCTACGTGTTTGGATACGTGACCCACGTGGTGAATGTATGACCACGTGCTGCATACATGTACCATGTGCTAACCACATGACCCATGTGTTGGATACATGAGCCCCGCTTTGGATGGTCTACCCTCGTGATAAATAGTCGTACAGGTTCATTTATATTCAACCCATGTAATGAATAGATATCCCACGTAAAGGATATTCAACCCATGTAATGGATAATCAGCCCAGTTGATGAAAAGTCAATCAGTATGATGAATAATCTTCTCACGAGATTAATAGTTAGTCCAGGTGATTAATAATCAGGCTGCATGATTACTATGCAACTTGCATAATAGTCAATTCACACGATTGCAAATTCGCATGAGTTTTGAACATGATATTTAACCCACCTAATACGACAGCCCACATGATGGCCAGCTTTACATAATCAAGGTGTCTATAACGATAGGTCGATCTGTATGATATTTAGCGCACATGGTGATCAAGGCGGATGATGGTCACACCAACCCTTATGATGTCAAAGTCAATGTTTGTCGACCCATATGACCGTTGACGAGCACAACAGTCACCCCGAATGTAACACATCCACATAAGCATTAAATACTCAGCCCATGTGATGCACAAATCACATAACACTAAACACACACGGTAGCTCATCCACATGATGGCCAACGCATATGATAATGATCCTTCTTTAGAGACATCCCACATAGCAGTCATTAAGTCAACTGATTAGACAGTTATCCCCCGTACCTCCCAACTCGATTCTCAACCTATATGGCAACCGACCCTTATGATAATAAACCCAATTACCGGTCCATTAACACGACCCGTCCTCCACACGAAGGTCGGTTAAACGAGTCACCACACATTTCAACCTACATGACTGCTTCCCACGTGACAGTCAACTCACATGTCAGTAAACACTCATATGATAGTTTTTAAGAAGACAATGAACCCACGTGATCGATAACCTGCATGCAAGCCAGCCCTCACTATTGTCTTCCATAAGGTAGGAACACCAGAGCTGCTGCCACCACCTTTACCTCGGCAGGGGAGGAAAAGCCAAGGAGTCTTCCTGACGCAGCAACCGCTACATTCCTTATAGAATCTCTCTACAGGACCACTAACCTTCCTCACAGAATATTCCATGAAGAAACTCGGGTATTTCCCCAAACATGTGGATGGAAGCCAAATTAATCCCCATGTATAACAGACACACTATTCTGCCCGCTTCCTTCAACACTGGCGTCGAAACATTTGAGGGTATTGTAGCTAGATAATTGATAGAAGACATATCAATTCCTGATATATTTCAGTAGTAACTCACTCGTACAATTTCTTTATACATTTCAGACCAGATTCATTTGAAGGTCTGATACGTTCCTTCTATGGAATTATTCCTTTAAGAAAATAATAATGTGAAATATGTATGATATTGTACTTAACGTAATTACTGGGATATCGCCAGTTGCTTTTCCCGTTCACTCAGAAGTACCGATCAGATCGTTGAGGGGAATTATCAGACTGGTACTCCATCGTCCATCACCTGCCATGTGTTAAAAGGCACTCGACTACGACTATAAATTTCCTAACTGTCATCAAAGTGCCTCCCCAGATATGAGCTTAATCTTTGCTCTAACTAGAATCACGATGTTCTGTTTACTCAGAACTACCTTCCAGTTGTTGCAGTATTTTGCTGCATATGCTCGACGAGTCTAGACATAGAGCAACTCAAATAAGCATGGTGCTGAACCCTGAGACACAAGATTATCTGTCCACTTGGATAGACTAGAAGCTCCTACTGTGTAACTCTGCACGTTACTCCCTCACCTACTGTTGACCATGTGAGGTTATCTGGGCTGTGTATCATCTCACTCACTGAACTGGACCCAACACGTTGATCACATAATTATAAAGGCGTCCCAGACAGTGTTCATCATAACCTACCTAAGAGGACTGTTCTTGTTCACAAGAAAGACGTTTATTACTTTGTGTATACTGTGTAACAAAACGCAACTGTAGTATGCAGCCCCATGTGCGGCACTAAACAGCTCATACAAGACCAGAATAAAAGATAAGAAAATACCAAAACATGTACGTCAAGATATTCTGGAAGGTGATACGACGAAGTATCAGAATGTTCTTCAGAACCTAACATAGATACTCGACCAGTGACGTAAAAATCTTTATCTTAAGTTCAGTAAGGCAATCTTAACTAACTATGGCCACTAACAGTTGTTGCCTCTCATTACACTCACCATCTACGGAAGCAACAATCGCTGAGCACAGGAATTGTTGCTACCTAGATGCGAGACGGAGCGGTGCCGGATGCCAAACATGCCGTTATAGCATCACCTCTGAACACGTCAATGACAGCTCGCTTTCTCTGTACATTCTGGTGGTTAGATGTTTTACTATTGATTTTAGCTTTCTTGATTAATTTGATTAAACTTGTTTAATCTGTCATATCTACTATAATCTGAGATTTTATGATTCCTAAATCTTAGATATTAACATACTGTTTTTAATTATAATCATCATATATTCTTTATACATGACAAACTATGAAATGATCAACCAACCTGATAATCAACTTAACATAATCAGTCCATATAACACAGTCCACCTGACGATCAATTCAAATGGAAGTCAGTCCACATGATGACCTCCCTACTGTGAGTCACTTCAAGATAACCGACGAACATGATGCTCATTCTTGGTGGTAATCAGTAAACTTGAGATCCAGCTGACCTGGGTCACATCAATCCACACATCAGTCATATTAACTTAAGTGTTAGTCAAGTCAACCCTCAAGAGAGTCAATCCACACGTCAGTCAGGTTCAAACTTACGACTGTCAAGTGAGGCTATTTGATAACCGTCATTTTAACGTTGACACGCTGCGAGGTAGCGGTCTACCGAACTACAACAAAGATGATAATGTCTGGCGTACAGTCAGGTGTTCCTCTGGAGGATCTATAGACAGAAGGAGACCCTGAGAAGTTAATGTAGGTCAGTCATCAACAACTGGTTGTCTTACCCGCAAGAAACGACTGTGAAGAGTTGAGACCGTCGGGCAAAGCGGAACTGTTGGGTGTGATGCGGTTGTCGGAGCCGCCAGAGGAGGTGGTGCCGTTGCCCACGGAGAAGCTGGGCAGCAGGAGCGGGGCGCCGTTGTGCGTCTGTGCGTTCTTGCTGTTGTTGGCGGCAGTGGTGGAGGAGGTGGTGGAGGGAGTCGCCGTCGTGGTGGCGGACGTGGTGTTGGCGTTAGGAGAAGGATTATTGTTGTTGGTGGCGTGGAAGGAAGAGTTGGCGGAGGTGGTGGTGGTGGTGGTGGTGTTGGTGATGGGGGTGGGCGGTGTGGTTGGGCGGGAGTGATGGAGTGCGGGCGGCAGTCTTGACCGCAGAGTAACCAACTCGCACCCAAGGGACCTCAACCGCTGCTCCAGCTGCGCCGCCTCGCTCGTCCCGCACGCATCTGTACCGGAGGAGCAGAACATTAGTGTTGACACATGACCCGGATGTACTGGCTGGGCCACACCTGCACTCCCACATGTATATAGAGAAGTTCAGATATTAACCTATGTAAATAGAGACAAAGTAAACATTACCGCCTAATGCTAAAAAGTCAGGAAAGTCACAGTATAAGTAGAAGAAAAAACATTAAAAGGCGATCAGTGAATACATGATTCGGTTATGAATAAAAAAAAGATGTTAGTCTTTAAGTGCATCAGGTGAATATCCCAGCCTATGAATCTCGTGTATGGTTTCTGTATATCCATACACGAACACATGCATTAATACATACTTACATGTACACCTTGGTTTATGATAGTGGAGTGTTCCAGCATGGGTGACACTGCTGAGCAAGATGTATAGAGCCCACTTACAACCCACATTGTCTGTCACACGGACTAAATCACACGGACTATGCCACACGGACTATGTCACACCACAAAACTACCACGCCAGAAACGACAGAACTTACGTAAACCATTATGTAGGGACACATGGGAGAGAGATTCATTAACACACAAGGAAAAATATCGAATGGTTCGCACAGTCCCCACCATTCGCCAAAAACAGTTCCCCTGCTGACAAGATAGATGGAAAAATATACAGATCGATGCACTTGAATACAAAGGGTTATGAATACAGTAACATGAAACGTAGACACCATCTGACCATTTTAGTATAATACCGTCAAGTATCAGAAACACTGCGTCACAAGTTCAAGAGATACTCGAGAACACATTGGAGACATCATACTACGTATCCCATCAGCTACGTTATAAAGGATGCGAGATTCTGCCAGCCAAGGCCTAAGGCAGCTTGATAGATCGTAAAAATAACCGCTTAATTCAGTCCGAAACTGAGCTGTAGAGGAAGAGGCGCGCCTCTGCATCAATTACTCAGCGAAGAACGCGTCCGGCGAGGAAAGCTATCACTACTTGCTACCACAATGGTCATTCCTGTCAACAAGGAAAAGTTGATACAGACATTTGTGATTACTGAAGTAGTGGTACAGTAGTGCCTATGCTTACATTACACATGGAAACACACTTGGCTTTATATCTTCCCTAAAGGGACTCATTAAAGTTAGCAAGTGGACAATATAGTAATATATACACAGACACTTAGTAATCTAACATACACAGACACTTAGTAATGCAACATACACAGACACTCATTAATGTGACATACACAACACTTAGCATTGTAACGTAAACAGACAGTAATGTAACATACACAAACACTTAGTAAGGTAACATACACAAACACTTTAAGAGAATAAAGCTGGTGAGATTCTTTAAAAACAAAGGATAACTTTACTCTCGCCAAAAGTAATCAAAACTGTACCTAGTGACAGTACTAGGATCCCGTTCCTCTATCAAGGGATAAAATGTTGAAATTAAATTCAAGTTTAGATATGTAGTATCCTAGTGAGGGAAGGTCTTCCGTTATGTCCAGGTTGCTGGGCTTGCTGGTGGACGGATATGTCCAGGATTCACAAGTGTGTAAACAAAACAATGTGGGGAGGACCTTGGTCCCGCGAGCTCTGATGACGACCTGGATTCCAAGAACTCTGATAATGATTGGATTTGTGACGGTAACCCTGGCAAATTCATTGTGTACCCCATGCTCATCCTGTGAGCGGTAGCGCAAAAGTATCACAGAGGTCACAAGAGGTCTCAATCAGACTCCAAACATTGGTTTGTTGCGAAGTTGATTCACTACACATTTTTTCATTACATACATTACATGGTTTCATAAGGTAAATTTTACCGACAAGATGCAAAAAGGTAGACACACTTAAAATTCTTGAGGAGATCCTTAATCCCGTGAGGTCTACAGGCTGCGAGGAAGACCTCGTTCTTGGCACAATCGAGGCGACATAGGTCGTGGAGGAACACTTGGTCATGGCTACGGGGTCACTTCATGAGATTCCTTTAGTATCATGAGTGATACAGTTTAATGAGGACTAGTTGAACAACAGGTAATTCAAGCTCGGAAAATTAAGAATAAACAGTTTTTTGTTTTAATAATAATCATTATTATCATAATAATAAAATCGACAGAAAAATAAATAAAGAAAATGTGTATGAAAAATAGCGTATAATATTGCGTATTAAAAAAAAAAAGCGTACCAAATTACGCAAGGAAATCATGATTATCTCTTCAAGTAAATGAGGACTTTATGAGTGAAACTTATACATAAGACGTTATTGGTAATTGTTTAACGAACTTGAACCAGATAAATGGTTTACAGAAGGATGGTAGTTTTTCTGTATACCATTGTTAGTATACCAATAGTTTGCCAACGCAAACGAATGGACATGTGTCCCATTGATACTTTGGTCATATTTCTCATTTATACCTTGTTCAAATGTCTCACTAGTAGTTTGGTCATGTAAACCATTAATATTTTTGGTTATGTCTACCATTGTTACTTTTGGGTCGTGTAAACCATTAATACTTTGGTCATGTAGACCTACCAGTACTCTTGGTCATGTAAACCATTAACACTTTGGTCATGTAGACGTACCAGTACTTTTTGGTCATATATACCTTTAATACTTTGGTCATGTAGACCTACCAGTACTTTTGGTCATATATACTATTAATACTTTGGTCATGTAGACCTACCAGTACTTTTGGTCATATATACTATTAATACTTTGGTCATGTAGACCTACC
>JAUUDZ010412135.1:3649-15023 GCA_032361705.1 Panulirus versicolor | reverse complement strand
GGTCGTACCGTCGTACTCAAGGGTCGTACTGTCTTGCTCAAGGGTCGCACCGTCGTACTCAAGGGTCGTACTGTCTTCAAGGCTCAAGGGTCGTACCGTCGTACTCAAGGGTCGTACTGTCTTGCTCAAGGGTCGCACCGTCGTACTCAAGGGTCGTACTGTCTTGCTCAAGGGTCGTACTGTCTTGCTCAAGGGTCGCACCGTCTTACTTAAGGGTCGTACTGTCTTGCTCAAGGGTCGTACCGTCGTGCTTAGTGGTCAACGTCACCCTGGTGGTGACCCAAGGTGACACTAACTTGCCTACCTTTCTACTCTATGGAATACAGACGTCTTGACTTGGTTTAAAGTACCTCATGTCCTTCGTGAGCTTCTCCAACTGCGCCAGACATTACCACTTTAGCCTGTGAGTGGCCTCGGCCGAGCCCGTAGCGTTCTCGCAGCTCGAGTGACGTATGAGGGTTCGTGACCCACAAGCCGATGAATCCGGCTTGGTCGTTTCTTGTCCAGGCTGTGTTTGCCCCATGTCAGGGACCTGCTGGACGAGCGAGGGCCCTAAATGCGGGTATTATGAGGCCATGGGGGAGGTCCTGGGCCGGGAGGGGGACGCACTGGTCCTTTCATTAATTTGGTTGTAAATTTGTTTTCGCTCTTAGCGTGTGGGGGTGAAAGTGCTTCATGCGGGAGGCTGTGGCGTGTAGTGCTGCCTGTGACGCTGGACAAACACTGGTTGTGGCGTTTATCACGGCTCGCATCGTGGCGGTCGGTGGCTGCTGGGGTGTGGTGGGTGGACGGTGGAGTGTAGTAGTCACCTGGTATGTGGTGTGGTGGGTGAGTGATGGAGTTGAGTGTGGTGATTGGTGGGGTGTGGTGTGGTGGGTGAGTGATGGAGTTAAGTGTGGTGATTGGTGGGGTGTGGTGTGGTGGGTGAGTGATGGAGTTAAGTGTGGTGATTGGTGGGGTGTGGGGTGTGACTGGCGGGATGTGGTGTGGTGGATGAGAGGTGGAGTTTAGTGTGTTTGGTGGGGTGTGATGGGTGGATAGCGGCGACGTGTGGGGAGTGATTGAGTGGTGGGTGTGTGTAGGTGGGTAGTGGAGTGAGTGTGGTTGGTGGGTGATGGGTGGGATGTGCTTAGTGGGTTGTGGTGGGTGGGTGGTGGGGTGTGGTGGGTGATTGGTGGGTTCTAATGTATACAGAAGCACTTGCGAATCACAAGTAACAGTAAACCAGATGGTCCGTGATGAGGTTATCTGCTGGATGGCATGTAGGTCTATCCTAATTTTCGAATCGGTCTGAGTCAAAGACACACAAGTAAGGCAGAAGGTTCCTCCCTACCCGCAACTAACCCCGACACAGAAGCCGGTAGGAAAATGGCTTAAGATGGAGCACCACGTAGTATGTAGAGAATGTGCTACCATGGAAATTCAATGGGAAAGTGTGAATGAGAATGTTCTCGTACTGTGTTGCTGAGACAGAAGGGATAAAGAAGTTGTATCCTACCGGAAATTTTAAATTTTCATTTCTCCACCTTGATCAAGTGTATTTATAGATAACTGATATTACCCGAGCAATTATCCAGTGGTGGTTTAAACGTACTGATAGTCCTTGTATTGACAACATGACACTGGTGATGTATTCCTAAGATCCACGTAGCCTACCTTCCGCCCCACTTAATCGACTTTAACGACACGCACCAGATGCCTGGGTAGTAGTCTTTCTACCCTCTCCCAAGGGAAATATAATGATGACGATAATAATAATAATAATAATAATAATAATAATAATAATAATAATAATAATAATAATAGTAATAATAATAATAATAATAATTCTTTAGCCCAAGGTTTTCCTTCATTTATATAAAACCAGAACAACACCACTACAATCTAATCAACTGACGACGAGAACAGTATGCTGTCCTAATTATAGATTTTCATTTACAGAGGTGTCATAACAGAGCACTGATATTTAACAGGATCACTGTCTGGTGCAGATGGCCAGGGACTATTGATGTACAGTTACCTGGCCACTGCCATACACTACTGTTGTTACAGACTCTCTGTCTGTGGTGATGTCTGTTACGAGGCCAATGACACAATATAATAAAATGAAATAGGAATTAAGCAGGAGTCTGGGATCAAGATCTGGGAAGCCAGACATTCTGTACAACTCATCATGAATATTTGAGATGTCAATGTTAAAGTGACAGACAACTATAGCTGCAAAGATGGACGGCCAAGAATTACTGAAGTGGTTAAGAAAGATTTGGAAATAGGTAGAGAAGAATGAAGGTGTGGGAAGTAGGCAAGAATGACCTGGAAATAGGCAGAGAAGAATGAAGATGTGGGAAGTGGGCATGAAAGATCTGGAAATAGGTAGAGAAGAATAAAGATGTGGGAAGCAGAGAAAAAAGATTTGGGAATAGGTAGAGAAGAATGAGTATGGGTAGGTGATTAGATGGGGCAAAAGGAAGATGTTATAGCCTGTCAGTTTATGAAGTTATCATGTATGTGATTGAATGGGTTGATACATGTGATGGTATGTTGGTTGCTGTGCAGCAACACAAATAGTATCTTAATTCACATGTAGAAATTTGGGGTGGATCGAAATGCAAGGCAGGAAGTTATGAAGTAGATACACATGAAGGTAGGTGCCTAAACGATAAATAGGAGGGTAGGAAGATTAGGAAACAGGAAGGTAAGAGTGAAGTGAAATACTTAAAATATTAAGGTAAAACATCAGGATAGATAAGTAAGTAAAAGAAACATGGGGGAAAGAAAGAAAAAAATACAATTCATGGATATTTTCAGTGCTGTAGAAGGGAACTAAGTGGATGGGAGCAAGTAGTTAGAGGTGGAGTTTATGGGGTTGGAAGTCCTCACCTCCTATATTACTACTTTCCAAAAGAAGGAACAAGGGATGGAACCTAGGATAGGTAAACCCTGTAAGGTTCACCTGTCCATTCTTGATGCTACCTTGTTAAGGCAACAAAGGGGAAACAGGTAGGAAAGAAAGAAAAGGAAGTGACTGAAATGGTTACATGCATGGGAGATACACAGAATAGTTCACAGGAATAAATAGGCAAGAAAGCAGGCTTAACAGGTAAGCAGGTAGTTAAATTAATCAGCATGTTGGGAAGTAAGTTGTTTAATCCACAAAACATTTTGGTTGTTTAGTAAGAAGGAAGGAAGGGAGGTTGAAGAAGAGACAAACAGGCTAAAAGGCAGTAAGAGAGTTAGGTGAGTTGAGAGGTATATGGGAAGACTGATAAACAGGCAGGCACAAGAGGTGGGGTCCTACACCTAGCGACACGTGGACGCGGCGGCCGGGGCAGGGTTCCCTCCTGAGGTTGCTGGCCAACACAGGGGACAGTCCAGTTACTTTAGATTTAGTAGATGTGGTGGGCAAGATGCTAGTGTGTTAGTTAGAAGCACAAGGAGAGCCAGAGTGCTGAATGCCTCAACATGCCATGCAGTACCAGGCTGGGGTAACCAGCCAGGATGGCGGGATGCACTCTGAGAGTCTCATCCTTGGAGGGAACCCGCTTCTTGTACTAGTGAAAAGCATGCAAGAAAAACTATAATAAATCAAAAAGATGCTCATTCCTGGAGAAAAAACCAGAACAAGCAAAATGATGCAAATTGTCCTTAACTGTGTATGTACAGGTTTGCTCTGAGAGCCACGAGGACACGGATGCGCGGCGCCTGCACAAAGTTTCTATCCAAGTGTTGTAGAGCCCCTTAAGTACTTTTGTGGTGTAAGACTAATGTAAGGCTAGTGTGTAGAGGAGTGTACTGGAGATGTACCACAGAGTCTGCACCTTGGTGCCATAACCTACGAGTCAGTACCACAGATTATGGGTCAATATCTCAACCTGAATGTCATAATCAGTTTCAATGTGTCATCTCCTCGATTTAACAGTCATGCTTAAAAGGTAAAAGGAATCTTGTGATGTGAAGGTCAGCAACATACAGGCCAATGCCATGACATGGATGTCAGTATCATAAGCCACAAGTTAGGGCCAAGTTCTATGAACAATTGCCAAGACCCACATGCTATTGCCATAATCTGTAGTTCAGTGCTACAGCTTAGAGGTCAATGTCTATCTAATACCTAATCCTGATCTCATTGAAATGGGGTGGATCAAGTACATATTGCCTCTTAGTTTGCTTTTCTCCTCAGCTCATGTCCACAGAGCTAAAGTGAACTACTTTGTGCACTACTCTGATATGTCATGAGGCCACAGTCTCCATTTACACTTTTTCCCCATACATGAAATGCATTCCATTAAGCTACCTCCCTTTACATCTAAATAAGCCAGTAAAACAACCTTGAATATTAATGTCCTGACTTCAGAATTAAAGCCAAGCCAGCGTCATGATTCACAGGTTGGTGTCATAGCTTAATGGTCAGTGTTACCCTAAAACACATTAGTGCTACAATCCTAAGGTCAGCACTGTGACCAAAAGTCTATTGTCACAACCCTAAAGGTCAGTGTCATGACCCACAGATCACTGCCATAGCCAAAAGGTCAGTGCTATATCCAAGAGATCAATGTTTATGGCTCACAAGTCAGTATCAAGCACATTGGTCAGTGAGATAACTTACAAGTCGATACCAAGAGCCACAAGTCAGTAACACAACCTTCACATTTGTATCAAGATGGAGGTTGGTTCTAGGGTATGGAGGTCAATGTGGCTTACATGTCAATCCATAACATACTGTATACATTACTACTCACAACCAAAAGAAAAAACTGCACATTTCTTATGCACAAACAATTTTTCAATTAATTTGAAGCAATAATTCATAGCACAGAATGGCTCTCTCTCTAGACTCTTTCAAACAAGTCAATAAAAGTGAAGCATAACTAAAACAGCTATTGAAAGACATTCATTCAAGTTCTGCTACTATTTCTTTACTAAATTTGAAGTGTGGGATTTAGATCATTAGCAAAATCAAAACTATCTACAGTTATTAATAAAAATTTCATGCCAACTAACTTACCTGATCATAAATATAAATTCTGATGCTTCAAGACAAGAAAGAAAGCCATGTGCACTCTCAAGCAACGGAGATCTAACTTTTAGTATCAATTATTCAAAGTCTTTAGACTCCAGTGTGGGTGTGTGTATGTCAGTGCATGTATGTATATGAGTACAAGCATGTGTGTATGTGTGTGCGAGCGTATGCGTGCGTACGTGCATGTGAGCGCGCGCAAGTCAGTCCTCGGGGGGTGTGACTGAGAGCAAGTCGTCAAGAAAGTCATCATGCTTTTCACTTTTATAACTCCGGCCTTCGCGTTGGGTTATAGTACCTCGTTTTCTACCTTGTTGGTGTCAATGCCCTTGGTCATAGCCCACGTAGAGACCACGTAGTCCATGACTCGCTCAGAGAGGGCCTTGGGCACCTCATGGAGCTTCATGAACTCTCGTACATTGTTCAGCATCTCATGATACTTGGCTGTCGCCGATGTCATCTGCTGGATGATGGTGGTCACGTGGCCGAAGATGGTGGCATAGAGCAGCGCTGTGGGGAAGAGAAGAGGATCAGGGGAGGCTAGGGAAGGAAGCCTGAAGGAAACAGGTCCAAAGGAGGCTCAGGGCACCTGAGGGCTTGCAGAGACCCAGATGATGACAGAGGCATTTGAGGGGACATGAGAGGGTCAGGAAAGGTAGTCAGTAATTGGGCATACAGCCACAGATAGAAGCCAGGATCCTGAGGAAGACAGCAGGGGCTAGGAGAAGGCTAAGGCACTTATAGGCAGCAGATGTCCACTTAGAGGCTACTCCCACTGAGGATAGTTAAATCAGAAAGCTAAGTCATTTAAGAATATTTGATGCTCAGTGGGAAGTAGCTTCCACAGTCCAGTGAGGGGACTAGGACACCTATGGAGGCTGCCTAAACCCAGGATAATTCAAGGAGTAGACTGGAGCACCCAGGAAGGCTGCCCACACCTAGGGTAGTTCAGGGAGGTGACAAGGGCACCCAGGGAGGCTGCCCACACCTAGGATAGTTCAGGGAGGAGATTGGAGCACCCAGGGAGGCTGCCCACACCAAGGAGAGTTCAGGGAGGAGACTGGAGCACCCAGGGAGGCTGCCCACACCTAGGATAGTTCAGGGAGGAGACAAGGGCACCCAGGGAGGCTGACCACACCTAGGATAGTTCAGGGAGGAGACTGGAGCACCCAGGGAGGCTGCCCACACCTAGGATAGTTCAGGGAGGAGACAAGGATATCCAGGGAGGCTGACCACACCTAAGATATTCAGAGAGGAGCTAGGGTACCAGGAGGGCAGTAAAATCTCATGATAAGCTCAGAAGAGAGTGGAGGCATTGGGATGCAAAGGCTTTGGGGAGGGTAAAAACACCTGTAGGAGAGAAGAGGCTTTGGATAGGCTTGGAAATACTAAACAAAAGCAGAGGCCTGAAGGGGCCTGCAGGCACCTGGAGGAAAGACCTTATGGAATGATTAAGTCCAATAAAGAGTAACATAGTCTAACTTTGAATTACTGTTTAGCATATCTGAAGACGAATGTAAGAGACTAAGCATACCTGCAATGATCATCATGCATATGGTGAAGATCTTCTCATTATCTGTTTCAGCCGCCACATTGCCAAACCCAACCGAGGTCATGCAGGTCATGGTGAAATAGAGCGAGGTCACATACATGGTCTTCTTGCTGGGTCCATTGATAAGCTCTATCGTGTTGGAGCCATTGGAAAGTATGTAGGCGTAAGGTGTTTGGGTAACATTGGCAAGCTTCCACAACCAGGAGTATTGGATCCCATTGTCTGCATCACTTTTTCCTAAGGAAAATACTGGCTCAACTGCATGTCAAATTCTACTTTAACGGTATCTTCACATTATGGGTGACAGAGATGGCTAAGGTGGCCTTTTGTCCATTCATCAGTTCTTTTAACATGTAAGTAATTCATGAAGCTAAGTGCATTAAAAAGTCACACATCTTACATTAGAGTACAACAGGGATAGATATGTGGCTACAGGTGTACAGTGGCTGCAGGCATACCTACCTATACTGTACCAGATGCAGGCAAGCCAGTGTGCCACCAGCATGTAGAAGCACAAGAGAAGGATGAGCATGGCAGCACCATACTCTAGGTACCGGTCCAACTTCCTTACCACTCGGCCCAATCGCAGCAGCCTCACCACTTTTAGAGCAGAGAATAACGACCCAATTCCCTGTAGGGGTTGGAGACAGAATTATGTTTACACAAAATCATTACATGTGAGTTAATCGAGAGAGGTTGAGGAAATGTCCTTGCTGTATGGGAAACTCTGGCACCTAGAGACTAAGAACATCAACAATACTTTTGTTTCTATGTGAGTCAATAATTTGGATCTGCTAAGGGAATGCACTGAAACTTGAGTAATTCATGGGAAGCAAATCAAATGTGATCTCCAGGGAAAAACAAAGAGACATGACTAGTACAGAGGAGTGCCTGCAACAATTACCAAAAACACCCTTTTTTTCCATGGCCAGAGACTGTGGGAAGGTTGGTGGCAGAGGATCCGTGGAAAGATACTGTTCTGGGAAAAATTGCACTCTCAGCAGGAAAGGAAAACCTATAAGCAAATTTGGCTGCATGGGTTCCTGTTTACACATGGTACCCTATCAGTTTTCTGTGACCTATAGTGCAGTAACTTCATGCCTAATACCTAATTATTACATAACCTAATGGGAGGAAGTCATGGACTAGAGACCTTGGCTGTGAGCCACAAAAGATGCCATGGTTCATACAGTTTTAAGTTGTTGGCCACTGTGCTAAGTCCTGCACCACAATAGTGAGTTGTGGGTGATGTGCAAGGCCATGTGTCATATTTTCAATCTTATGCCATGAATATAGTGCAGATTTATGGGTCACAATAATTAGCCATGTATCATATCAGGAGCTGAATTACAATACCACATCATAGGTCACAATACTACACTACTATATCCTCTGTTACAGCGCCAAGTAATTGCTCATAATCCCAAGTCATGGACAACAAAATCAAAGCACACGCCATGATACATCAAGAACCACAAAATTAAACACAACACTAAAATATGTTCATGGAACTGTGGGATCAGGTCATGGGTTACAGTCCCAGCTTGTGTGGATCACTGTGTGAGATCATGAAGCCAAATTACCGAGAACAGGCCAAATATTAGACATTTAGCCAAAAAATAAATAATGGGCCACATCACCAAGTCCTGCATTACAATAAAAGGCTATGAGGCCATAACAGAATATCTAGACTGCAGTTTTAAACTGTGGATCACAAAGTAACAGAAAACCTTAGGACTACAGCATTAAACGTGATGTCAAACTATGAGGTTAAATGTCTTAGCCAATATCACCAAATAAAGACTCCATGAAATGCAATGACAGGAGGATGGTATGGCCATAACAACAAGCTATACAACAAAAATATCAGTCATGGACAACAACACCAAGTGGATCACAAGGACCAAATTTTGGTCATTACCATATGCAGCCAAAACATCAGGCTTTGAGTTACAGTCTCAAGTTGTGGATGTGATACCATTAGGTCACAGGATAAATCTATCATGTTCTGAGCCTTAGTAAAAAGTCTTAAGCAACAGTGTTGAGCAATGACGTTACATTCTACAATCATGAGCTACAGTACTCTGTCGGATAAAGCAAAACCAACTAAAGGATCACCTTAGCAGGTCATAAGATCATAAGATCAGTAGCTGGGCTTAAAACCCAGATCATGAAGATACCATACCAGATCATGGTCACGATACTAGGTTATGAGACCATAATACCTGATTATTACAAAATACCAGGTTATGAGGTCTTAGCACCTGCTTATAAGATTATTATACCAAATTAAGAGACCATTATGCCAGGTCAAATAGGAAAAAAACATCAAATGAAAGGCCATAATATCAGGTCATGAGCTATAATACCAAGCATAAATGGTATATAGCTAGGTATTGTATTAAATAAAATCAAGAGTTATGAGGCTGCAGCATTAGTGTCTAGTTTTGCTACAACAATATTATATTGTGGGTTACAACAGTACATTGTGAATCAGGTAAACATGTCATTAGGCCACAACATGAAGCTGTGAATCATAAAAAGTCATGGATCCACAATAGCAAGTGAATCACAAGAGGTCTAGTCACTAACAGGCCTTGAGACTACAATACTTGGTCATGATGTCAAAATACCACTTTGTGAATCAAAATAATGAGTTGTAAATCAAAACAGGTCTTGAGGCCAAAATACCAGGTTGACTCACAACAACAGGTTATTAGGCCACTATACCAGGTTGTGGACTACAAAATTAAGTATGACATACTTATTTCACATCAGAGTGAGTTTATCAAAATGGTAACACAATGCAGCAAATGAATCATTGTATGACAAGCATAATTAATGAATTTTGTATTCCTAAGGAAAAACATACCTGTGTCCACTAAGGTTAATTGGAATACTAAAGCAGACTCTGGACTTGCTAAAACAGCTTCAGTTTTCTACAAGGGGCTTATGTGTTCTTCAAGAATTAAGACTATATCTAGTTGCTATATATCTACTGTGGACTACTCCCAAACAATAACGACATGCACCATCAATTTATCTGTGATGTATTGTCATTATAGGCAACCCAAGATCCAATTTCTATATATGACATACATACAAAAGAAGATGGTATGACTGGTCTTTCCCATCAGATTTGGACTAATCTATCTATCTACCTGTCTATATCTCTGATGTATGTTCCCTCCAGGAACTCATCAAAGGGATCGCCATGGCAAAAGAGTCTGGACTAACGTGGAAGCCAAAGTACATAAATAGAAGCCAAATTTTCACATAACTAGCCTTCAGATTAAACCACTTCAGATTTGACTGAGCAACTATAAACAAATAAAGCCAATAAGAATTTAGGATTTTGTTGTAATCTAGTAACTATAACACCAATATCATACTTGAGGCTCTCATTCAGTGGCACTGAACAAGTCAGCTATATATTTCAATTTATCCATTCTTGATACTATGAGCCTGTGCTTAGCTGCCATGCAAAAATATTAAGCTCTAACTGTCATATCAAAAGTATCCAGGAAAGCAGTTGAAGCTTTACCATATCAAGGGACTAATCTATAACTTTCTAGAACTCAATTGACAGAAAGACCTGAGGTGTCAGTAAACCTTGAAGCTTTGTGGTCTCCCATGCTTCTTATGTCAGCTCTGGAATCTAACTTGATAACAATAAGGCATCAAATAAGACAGGCGAAGGTAAAAGGATTTTAAGATAAAGTTAACCTTGGTTCAAGCACACTCTGATGAATCATCTGACTGCCTTTCAACTGGTGAAGCAATGAACATGCTGACAACTTATCAACTCAAGATAGTCCAAATAAGACATCTGGGATATGCAAAGCTGAGGAAGAGATGAGACAACAGTTTGTCAATTGTTGCAATATGATCCACCACCAAGTACCCTAATACTTTATGCGTATTTTAACAGACATCAACCTTTGGAAATGTCACTTTAGCTGTGCATATTCAAGATTATCATTCTGGGTAGCTATTGTAAACCAGTCGGCATAGTGGCAAGTATCTTACTAGCCTATTGTCCTGTATATAGGCTTTGGGTTGGCAACATAAACTGTTTAAAGACTTTGTTATGGAAAATTTTATGAAAATGATTTAGTCATCTCAAGGTCGAAGCCTTTGTTTCAGGTCAGCTAGTATGTAGTATGTTAGCAAACATACATATATATATATATATATATATATATACATCAATAAGATTCATTTTCCTTCTTTGGTTTGCTAAGAATACTCAAATGTGGCAGAAAATCTAAACTGAGAACTCACAACTAAATAAAGTTTGGTTATCTCTGGTTATCTTTTCCCAAGTAATCCACGACTGTCTATGATTTCTTTAGAAAATCCCATAAAGTAGACTTAAAATAGAGCTGAGCTGTAGGTGGTGGCTGGGACAACTAATTAGCATCATAAACATTTATCTCAACTGAACTAGAAGGTGGTGGGACTAATCTCTTATGATCATAAAGTTTCCATACAAACACAGTCTAAGCCTGTACCAACTTATCACCCAGAGAATGTGTTCTTGTAACTAATGTATTGAGGATTTAGTCCAGGGGAAGGGAGGCAAATTACAAACTTGCCAATATAACAATGAAAAGGTCAAAACAGGGATAGTAAGAAAACACTCTTAGAGAAATTATCACTATTCAAGATACTTACATGTCTTTAATCACTAATATTAGTCAAATTCTCACAGAACTGAATGCAGCTGTTACTGAAAAGCATCATGAATCCAGTGACCATTTCTTGCTGAAAATATGTACGTGATACTGGATAACATGAAACAT
>JAUUDZ010412124.1:0-15024 GCA_032361705.1 Panulirus versicolor | reverse complement strand
TATTTCTTTTGAAAAGTCGTGGGATCACTCAAAGCAGACGAGACGAACCACGTTCGACTTCTTATTAATAAAGCATGACCTCACGATACACAGCAGAGACATCCAGCCATGACCGAGGTCTGGTTATGACTGAGGTACGGAATTAACGAAGATGTGATGAAAGATGTGATGATAGGAAGCCATTATAAAGAAGAGGTGGGAGAGAGAGAAAGAGCAATGTGGAGACTTCTCGAGTGGTAAGATAGCGATAAACAACACAGATGGGGAGTCTAGAATCGATGAAGGGATAGATTGAAAAGATTAGGTAGCCAGAGGGAAGGAAATGCTGAGGACCTGGAGTCTCTCTGTAGGTGAAGGACGCACGGAAAGGTCTTGCAGGAGGGAGTACCCGTAGAGGACGAAGTGTTTTATTGTATTTATTTAAGGAACGGGGTTGAGGATGGCGAGGCCTGGAATCACGGTGTCAATAGAACAGTGAGGTTAGAGATGTGGCGAGTGTGTGGTGTTGGGGACGGTGGTGGTGGTGGTGAGAGGCGGACAAACATGGAGGGGTTGTGAGGACGGTGGTGGTGAGAGGCGGACACGCATGAAGGAGCCTACGTCGAGGACCTGAGTGATGGTGGCGGTGAGAGACTGACAGACGTGTATGGGTGTAGTGATCGTTGGTGATGGTGTTGGTGTGAGATGGTCACACAGGGAGGGACGGGGAGGTGTTGGTGTGAGATGGTCACACAGGGAGGGGCGGGGAGGATTGTGGTTTTGGTGTGAGATGGTCACACAGGAAGGGACGGGGAGGTGTTGGTATGAGATGGTCACACAGGGAGTGGAGGGGAGAGCTGTGGTGTTGGTATGAGATGGTCACACAGGAGGGGACGGGGAGGACTGTTATTGGTGAGAGGTAGTCACACAGGAAGAGACACGAGGCAGGTCTAAAATGGTGGTTGATTAGTTTGATGTATCATAGGTAATGCAACGGTGAACGATAAAGTACTTGAGATGAAAAAAGTGTTGGATAATACTGAATGAGTTTGGTGAACAAGTAGTCAGGACAACTGCTGTATGTTTTAACGAAGTAAATACCGACCTTCTTTTCATGAAACACTGTGTGGTTAGTGAAATGTCAGGCGTCACTGTGCTCCTGAAACTTTATGATGGCTGCTGGGGTGAAATATTATCTTGGACATATTCTTGTGTTGAGAGGGAAGGCTGTGCTGCCAATATGGGAAGTATAGAGAGGGAACTTAGTGCGGGAAATAGTTTTAACAATGAATAATGTCATCTGCCACTCAGGGTGTTGTGGCCAGGGAGGGAGCGATCGGTGGGGATAAGAGATGTGGCAGCCAGGGAGGAAGAGGATGATGGTGATGAGGGAGGATATGGTGTTCAGGTAGGGGGGGAAATGGTGTTGAGGGAGGATATGAAATTGGGAAGGGAGAGAGTGGTGATGGTAAGGAAGAGAATGTTGATTGTGAGGGGAGGTGTGGCAGCTAGGGAGGAAGGAGGTGCTAGGGGTCGTGAAGGACGGTGTAGTGGCCAGGGAAGGAGGTGATGGTGGTGTTGAGGGAGGGTGTTGTAGCCTAGTAGTGGGGGGAGTGGTGGTGGTGAGAGAGGATGTCATTACCAGGGAGGGAGGGAGTGGCGATGATCAAGGATGTGATGACTAGGGAAAGAGGTAATAGTGGTGCTGAGGGAGGGAGTGGTGGTGGTGTCGAGGGCCCAAACATGCTAGTGTCCTTGAAATGAAGTGACACTGAGGAGTCGAGCTTGGCCTGACGACCAGAGAGACGAATCTTGCAAAGCCTCAGACGGGAGTGACGTCACTAAATCAATAAAATTTTCTAAAAATGGAAGAAACGTAAAAACTACATAACACGGGCGAACTATAGTGACGTGCCACATAACTCGAGTATTGTCCACACGCAGATAAACAGTATTAGCATCACCACAGTGGCAGACTTGAGGATCGTCACAGTACTGATAAACTGCAAGTTGACATACTCACAGGCAGAACAAGGGAACATAACGCCCCGCTCATTATTTACACCGCCACCTTGACGATCCAAGTCGCTGGTGTTCACTAGAATAATAGTGAGGGGCAGTTTGAAGCAATAGAGAATTTCGATTGGGCCGGAAAGGCTTGGTAAAGACATAAGAACATAGAACAAAAAGGTATCCTAGTCCATAAGAAATTCAATCAAATCTCAACTTTTTTATGCCAAATTCCACAGTCATAGTATTTTCCCCTCTGCTTATGATTGCTAGTTACATATAATCTTTTTCACTTGCTTTATATTTTCTCTCGGGCCGCAGGAGACAGGTGGCGCCCTTGTAATGAATACCGCTCGTTTAAACTAACTTCATCACACTATCTAAGTCTTGATCATAAATTTATTTTCTACATATCTCGGCCTGTTAGGAAAATAACAAAATAACACCACTCTTTGAAGTCTGATATGAGTGGAAAATTTTGTCATTTTTGTGGTGCATGTTTATAGGGCATGATTACTTCCGGGCAACTGTTTGTTTATTTTTTCTGTATCACGCCTGGTTCAATCATTGGTAAATTCTTTACATCTTGCCACATTCATGAGACAGAGTTGAGTACCATGAAGTTCAGTAAATGATATTCTTCCTGTTGTTTGCTTACAAATTTTACCTGTACGTTGAGCTAGGCTAAAAATGAAAGATAGCCTAGTTTGTTTTGGTATGTATGTAGACGTTTAGCTACTGTAGAACAAAGGTAACATATTACCCAAAATGAGAAAATGTTACCACGTCTATTTCGGCTTCACACTTGGCGACAACGACTGTGTTCGGCCCTAGGTTCAGTCGGTGAGTCTTGTAAGGAAGATTTACGACAACGGTCTGGTGAAAAGAGAAGCAGCTCGTTATTCGGAACTCCAGTGGTATGGAGGGAACCAACGGACCATCTCGATCATTCCTTTCTGAGTGTGACAAGTTTGTGTGGATATGGCATAAACAAAATGATCATTGAGTATTCCAGTCTTTGTTCTGCGACGTGTATCACATTCGATGGAAGTCGTGTGCCAGACCCACCCCTACCTTTCGGAGGCTCCCTCCGCTGACTGAGACGACAAAACCTCAGGTGGGACTTCATGCCCGGGGGATGACGTTAAGCACTGGTCAGGGGAAACTTGATGAACGAAATGATTTGATCAGGTAATCTGAATGGCTTTGTGCCAGAAAGAATCATTTTAAATCAGTGGAATCATGGCAAAAAAGAATGGAATCAACTAGCCCCAGAAACAGCTCTCTCTCTCTCTCTCTCTCTCTCTCTCTCTCTCTCTCTCTCTGACCAAGACTGTTGGGATATTCATGTGAGGTGGTTACTGTTGCTAGTGGAAAGGGTCGATCCTGAGGCAACTCACAAGAAATAGAGTTGCAAAACTTAAAGGCTCCATCTTTCTTGGTGAAGCTGGCAACTCTTACTTGTGTTCCTAAATGGTTATTACAACCGTTGTGTCTCTCATCATGAATGTAGTGTGTTTTCCTCTGTCTGGTGATGTTTATGGAAACAGAAATTCGTTTTGAACATGTTTTATTTTACTTTTCAGCACGGCAAGTTTTTATATGACTTGTCTTTACAAAATATATATGAGCGCTTGCAACAAACACCTTTGTAATGCATACCTGTTAAAAGAAATGGAAAATGCTACATGGCGTTGAAAAGCACTTCATACTTAGTTGAGGTTATATTGTGCGTGTGTGTGTGTGTGTGTGTGCAAAATATTAAAAAGAAAGTCTCTTTTTCAAACCAGCGTAGTTGTTATGATTTTAAGAACATGAGTTTTTATGCTGTAGTTGTCACTAGTCGTTCTACGTATATCCCATTACGTGGAGGAATTCTTATTGTATCTCTGTTATCTTTGGAAGACTTCATCATCGCTGAAAATATTCGTAAATCAACTGGCGTTAGGAGCTGACCCCTCGACCACTAACAGGGATACATCGGCTCCATTCCTGGTCGAAAACTGGTTCTTCTCTTCCCCAGTTCGTCATGCTATTGGGTCCGACACTGTTATGATCCATGTAACATTTCTCCTCACCAACCTGATCATCAGAATTGCAAGTGACTGAAAACTTTATTGATGAGAAATTGATCAGAAAGATTTTCATGGTGTGATGCACAATAAACACCAACCTACAAAATAATTTTTTGTTGTTGAAAATACATTCTCAGATTTCTCAAACTCACTGTTTCATGAAAGACAGACAACGCGGCGTAATGGGGACTGATATTGCCAGGAAAAATATATAGAGCAAGGTGACAGAGGATTAAGAAGGATTGATAACACGCACACTCACTGTCGTTATCGATTTATACCAGTTCTCGTGATATTCTCAGAAAATGACACACTGAGCAGCACTACCGTGGCGGGGGCGCCAGAGGTGGCAGCCAAGAACCCGGCCGCCTCGCCGCCTACACCTCAGACGATGGCGCGGGAAAAACTGGACCGCAAGACGCCATTGTTCGTCTTCCTTCGCAATACCTTTCCTGATGTGTTAAGTGTTGAACGTTACGCTCTCTGTCTGTGGCCACGTGACCCAGCATCACGTCCTGTGTATACTACCGTGTTCATCTGACCAGCATCATGACCTGTGTACACTACCGTATTCATCTGAGCAGCATCATGACCTGTGTACACCATCGTGTTCCTCTGACCCAGCCTCACGGCCCGTGTACATTACCACGTTCCTCTGACCCAGCATCACGACCCGTCTACACTACCGTGTTCCTCTGACCCAGCATCACGGCCCTTGTTCCTCTGACCAGCATCACGACCCGTGTTCCCTACCGTGTCCCTTGGGCCCAGCATCGCAACCCGTGTACTTTATCAACCCGGGCATCACGCCCCGTGTACACAGCTGTGTTGGGCGTCACTAACACACCAGTATTTCTTCCCGGGGAATTATTCAGGGGTAAGGTGTGGCGTTGTTTCGTTCTGTTGATCATCGCATCAGAAAACGTAAAGGCGGTGCACGTGTCCAGGCGGGGGGGGGTCCCCCCCCCCCCCCCACACACACACACACACACACACACACACCAGCGTAGGTGTTTGTTCCTTAAAGATGACGCCAGTGGCCTTGCTGGCTGGCTCCTGGTGGCCTCCTGAATTGGCCTCCTCATACTACACTTCTTTATAAATAGGTTAGTTAGAGGAGAGGAATAAGTAGTGGGACACGGGAAGAGAAGTTGGGGTGAAGGATAAGTGTTTATGGTGTAAAGTTCTGATGTATGTGGGTCATTTTCTGGTTTTTGGTGCTTTATTTATATCGCTGCTGTATGTAAGTGGTTAGGTTGTATCGTGTGTAAGGGGATTCGTTATGCTAAACTTCACTAAACATTGTTCATAGTATACGTCGATGGATGACTGGAGCCTGCCTTAGTATTTTGAGGCTTTCAGTGAACTGTACCGTACTGCATTGAGCTCAGGTTTGTCTGTATCATCGTTGTCTTCAAGTCTCTGCCATACGTTCTGGGATGCTTCTCTTGGGTAGGAACCGACTGGTTTGGTATTCTTCAGTCGTTCCTGCTGTTCTGCGGTGTTTTCAGGTTAGAGGTATTTATGATGAATCGTAGAGCCTTATTGTGTATCCTGTGTAACTTCAGCACATGTGATTTACAGACGACGAACGGTGGTATTGTTAGTAAGTTGGGCCAGGTATGATCATGACCTTGACTAGGTGTAATTTTTGGTTCTCCGGAATTTGCCAACATCTATACAGGCTGGTCATGGCCGCTTTTCCCTGTGCGGATCTTCTTGTACGTTGTCTTGTTACCTTCTCTGCCGAGGATTTTCTGGGTGTGAGTTGTTCTGAGACTATTATTTGCGTGGCCATCTGCTCATGGCACCAGCTGGTAGGGTAGTGTCAGCTGTGTAAATTATGAATAGTGTTGGTGATCGGACGCTGCCCTGGGGGACCCCGCTTAGTACAGGGAATGTGGGTGACGTCACAGAGTTGATGATGATTTCTGCAGTGCGGTGGTTTCAAAAGTTGCATAGGAGTCTATTTGTGATCTCAGGTATTCCTAGTTGTAGTAGTTTGTATTGTAGATCGTTGGTCCATACTTTGTCAAAGGCTTTGATTATATCTCAGTTTTTCTGTCCTTCGGAAATAGTCATTTTTTTCTTACGCAACAGCAAATGCCGAGGTGTTTGCTTTTCCCCTCCCGGTAGCCGTATTGATTTAGGTTATACAGGTGGTTATTTTCAAGACGATCTCTTAACCTATGGTATATAATCTTTCAAAAAAAAAATTACCTGAGACTTCTAGTGTGGATGTGAGGCGATGGTTCGAGTTTGTATCTGACCTTCGTGGTTTTGGTATTAATGTTACTCTGGCGTCTTTGAACCTTCGAGTAAAGTGTCCTGTGCTCAGCATACCGTTGTAGATGTTCACAAGGCACGGAAGTCCTGCTGGAGGTAGCTTGCTGATTTGACGTATTCCCGGGGCTGAGTTGTTGGCTTCCTGGATGGCTGTCCCGGCAAGTCAGCTGATTAAGAGACAGTTGTTAGATGACACTGGGGATCTTCCTTCCCTCCTTGTAGTCAGAGCTCTTCCTCCTGCAGGTTCTACCACCACTCCAGCGGCAGCATCTCCCACCTTTCCTCCACCGGCAAATTCTCCTGCCACTCCACCGACAACCTCTCCTGCCACTCCTCCACCAGCACCTCTCCTGCCACTCCTCCACCGGCAACCTCTTCTGCCACTCCTCCACCAGCAAATTATCCTGCCACTCCACCAGCAACCTATCCTGCCACTCCACCGGTAACCTCTCCTGCCACTCCACCGGCAACCTCTCCTGCCACTCCTCCACCAGCAACCTCTCCTGCCACTTCTCCACCGGTAACCTCTCCTGCCACTCCTCCACCGGTTACCTTTCTTGTCACGTCACCAATATAACTAGCTACAGTTCACTTCTGGTTAGTTTTCTCCTAGGATCATCGTAGCAGTCTACCAAGGTTGGTCTAGTACTCCGCCCATCTGCCACCTTCACCACTAAGGGTTTGACGCGCTCACATGTGATTGGGTCTTGTACAGCGTCAAACTTGTTGCCTTCAGATTTTTCTCATGGACATGCCCACTGACCTGTTGATCTTTCTTACGGTCATGCCCAGTGACCTTTGCTTGTTTCACAAGGTCAGCAGCTCAACGTGAATAACTGTTCAGTATACAGCAACAGCGGCAGTACTCTCTCCATCGTTCTCAACTACGGAGGGGATTTGACCTTGTTATAGAAGCGTATTCTTGACTCTTGAGTAATATCATGGGTTCTTGCCTCATCCTTAGTACCCTTATCGGATTGCACGCTTTTAGTATTCTAAACCTCTCTCCCTTTACACTCGCCACATGCTCCCCTCTCCTTTCGTCTCTCTCTGGCTCTCTTTTCACTTCTCACCCTCTCCCAGGGGAAGTTAGAGTGAGTGTTTATCCTTGACCCTTTACTCTCTTATGTACATTGTTATAACTTTGACCTATAAGTTGTACACCAGTAAGTGTAACATGGAACACATATACAGTCACTCATAACAACACACTAGAGGGAGGTTTAGTTGTAAGGAAAAGCAATTGTATTTTTACTCGTTTTCTTTATTCCACTGAAATCTATACTTATCACAGATCGCTACTAATGGCCAGCCAAATGTTCCAACTTTAAGATGGTCTTTTGACTAATGATGCCTCTTTTTCTGGGTCTCTCGCCACTCGCCGACCACTGGCCACCCAGCTTCCTCGTCTGCTGGAGACTTAGTCGTTCTTGTAATCATTTCATTGCTTGATGTGTAACAGTACGAGTTCCTGGTCGTGGTTTATTTCGAAGTGGCTTAACAAATACGAGTAAACTTTCAAATAGAGTTTCTAGTGTTTGTGTTATTGTGGTACTTATTGACAAAGTTACTCTGCAACGTGCACCGTGAACCACTCTTGGATAATGTATGAAATTTGTTACATGTGTATACCTCATAAGAAAAGGAAGGAGCTTGCACAGTCTGGTATGTGTATTGAGCCTCTACTATATTACCGCCATGTAAAGTACTGACCTGTGTGTGGGGTTAGTGTCGGTAAAAAAAAAAAAAATCGTGAGATGAGTGTGTCTGTCCGAGTGTGTAGATGTAATCACCTGTTTGCACTGCACAGGATGGGCGGAGTTTACACTCGTGGGGCCCCATTCCTTAAACTTTCTTTACTACCGCGCAACATTGTAAGTTTGTGTATGCTGTCCACATTCACAATGTCGTGCGTCAATGATTTCATCCATGCGCTACTCTTTTACCATTAAAGTAATTCTTTACATCTTTTCTAAAAAAATGTTATTTGATTTCACACTATGGCATCTGGTTGTTCAGTCCGTGCATCTCTCCAGGAAGTGTTCACTGTCATCATTGAACTAGTTCATTAACATAAGGGTTCTGATCGAGTCACCCCTTATTCTTCCCTCTTCCTTGGTAGACAACCTTAAGGCCTCTAACCTTCCTCAGCAACTCACTTTCCTTAATTCTAGTACCATCTTTGCTGCTCACCTCTGGACCCTCTCTATATTATAGTTCTCTATAATTCATTAAATAAGGTGAACAAACCTGGGACGCATATTCAGGATTTGGCCTGTTGTAGAATGTGAACAGCTTGTTGAATGTCTCATCCACAAACTTGAATGCAGTTTTAATATTTGCCTAAAAACAGTTGTCTTTCTCTAAGTACGGGACTCTGGCGGCATTTAATGGACCATGTCGACTCTCAAGTCCCTCTTGATATAGAATCCTACAGCTTTTTTCTGTTTATTGATATTCATATGAAGGTCTTCCTTCACTGTGTCTCATCCTCATTACATGTACCCGGGTTGAATTTGTCAGCCATGTATCAGACCAACCCTGGAGTTTGCCTTGGTCTCGTTGTCCGTTAATGCAATCCTCCTCGCTCCTTACGTCACTCGTGACCTTGGCATCCTCAGGATACATGTTCAGGCAGGAGTCCAAGTCTACCCTGCGGTACGCCACTGTTGACCTCAATCCATAAGTTCTTTTTGTGTTCTTCCTCTAAGATGATCCAGCTCTGACACCTGCTCGAAGATCCAATTTCTTTACTAACCTCCTGCGTGGTTCACTGTCAAATGCTCTCTGGCATTCCAGATACAAATGATCCACCCAGCCATCTCTTTTATTGAAAACGGAAAACGGAGTTCACTCTCTCGTAGATATCGTAGATCAGTACACCTGACTTCCTTTCCCTGAAACCTTGTTGTCTCTCATTTGGTTTTCCTCTGCAAGAAGTTACCCGTTTTCTTTCTAATTACTGGGTCAGGATGATCGGTTTGTAGTTCAGTGCTTGACATTTTCTTTCTTCCACTCTTTTGTTACTAAACCTTTCTTCGTCGACATCATATGGTTTGTCAGGTTTATGTGCACACATCTTTAGCACGTATAGAAATGATCCTCAGGATCATATGCTTCATGTATATCAAGGAAGACCCTTTAGTATTCAGTATATTGTCTTTTCTCAATATTTCATTGCTTTCTAAGACCTTCTCCCCATTGTATCTCTGGGTGTTGGGCTAAAAATGTTCTCCACTTTAAAAACACTATCGAAATTGTCACTCATCTCTTCCCATATATATTCATCATCCTCTACAAGTCTTCCTTCTGAGTCCCTCAGTCACTTTAGCTGTTCTATAATTGACATTTTACCCTTGATGACCTTATGGATAACTTTTGGATTGTGTCCATCCTTGTCTACAGTATTCTTTTCAGATTCTCAGTTCCTCCTTTCATTTGCTTCTGTACTTGTTTATTGTTCTCGTGCACCTTACAAAAGCTTGGCTGGCTGAGGTGCTGCCTTTATTCCCACAGCACATCGCTAAGCTTCTTTGATTTTTGAGATCCTTCATCGAACCACATCTTCCTTTTTCCTCTATTTTTTCTTCTGTTTTCGAGGCTAAAGGTACATGTGTTCATTCATCCTTCACCGTAAATTTCACCGCCCTGGTTCCTGGCGGCTTAACTACATTATTTTCCTTTTTTTACCATGTAAATTGTTACGTTCTTTTTAGTTTCCAGGAGTATATCTCTTCTTTGAATCTGGTTTCGTCTCTGCTATTTTTAAGCCATTTACCGATAATCAAAGCATTACTTGATCACTTTTTGCAGTTGGTATTACATGTATGATATTATCAGTGTCTATGTTTTTGTGTATGTGAAGATAAGACGTGTTAAATGATGGTGTATCAGTCCATCAGATCCAATAGGTGTGTTCAGTTACTTGCTGGTGCAGGAAATTTTCTTGTATACACTGTCAAGACTCGTTACACGACCTTTTTTCTCCATAAGAATCCAGGTTATCCCTGTATATCAGTCACTCTGTACTTGGAATTCCCCGTTGATATTACTTCTTTGTTTCAAAAATGTGTGTTTTGCAGCTTCATGTATCGTCCTGCTTGTTTCTTCGTTGTTATCAGTGTATATTAGTTCCGATCCATTGGAATTGTTCTGTATTTTCTATAGCAACACCACTATACGCATCCTTCCAGTAGTTACACTTCCCACTGTCTTTTTTTCTTTATATAAGCTGAGAGGGTAAAGGCAGGTGGAAGTGTTGGAAATTAAATTCTTCATGACATTATGTGGTGTGGGGTAGTTTGGTCGATTAAGTATTAAAAAGGTAAGAGAAAGGCGTGTTGATAAGAAGAGTGTGGTTGAGAGAGCTGAAGAGGGTATGCTGAAATGGTGACATATGGAGAGTATGAGTGAGGAGAGGTTGACAGTCCCCCTTGAGCTTTTTGTTTTTTTTTTAGCGCCACCGCCCACAGGATAAGTAAGAGCGCACAGTAGAATTTCTCGCTTTTGTAGCCAGAGTCAAAATCAGTAACCGCTTGCTATATCTCCACCCGGGTCTTTCCCACCTCCGATGCTGCCTTCAAGTCCTCCTCCACCTGACCTTACCATGGTTCCCCTCTCCTTCGTCACCGCTCCTTCCTAAGAACCTCCCGTATTCCTCCTCTTATCCACCTACCACCACCACCATGTATCCAGTACCCACTCCTCCATGCTGACCAAGCCGCCTCCCCTTCCTCCTCACACCTCACTTTCCCATACCTTCCTCTCTCCGTCTTCCGTGCCTAGCGTGTCACCAGCCCGTTACCGCACCTGTTCCTACCTTCCCCAGCATGTAGCAACCCTCTCCTTCCCCATCCCCCACTCTGTTTCGGTTCCCTTCTCCCTCCCACTCCCCAGAACGTATTCATCCCCTGTCCCTTTCCTCCTCAAACACTGTGTCATTACCCATTTGCACTGTACGGTGAGGGAAATCAACATTCGTGGGGCTTCATCTCTTGAACATTCTCTACTATCACATAACATTTTAACCTTCTGTATGTTGTCCACATTCACAGTCTCATGAAACAGTTTATATCGTTCACTGCATTTCTCTTTACATCTTGTCTAATACGTTTCTTGCTTTGTTTAGTGTTATGGTCTGTGGCTGGTTTGTCTTTGCATCTGTCTGAGAACTACTTCCTGTACATCATCAAACAGGTTAGAAATCTTAAAGGTTGTGGTCAGGTCCCCTCTTACTGTTTTTTCTTCCATGGTAGACAGTTTTGAAGCCTGTAGTCCTCCCATGTAACTCGGCTCTCTTATTTCTGGTAGGACCTTTATTGCCCTCCTTTCTACATTCTTTATTAATTCTTTATTTTTCTTTAAGTGTGATGACCAAATTTCAGAAATATGTTCTAATTTTGGTGTAATGAAGCGAACAGCATATTAAATGTTTCCTTGTCCGTGTACCGTACTTGTGATTCTAGTATTTGCCCGCAGACAGTTCGTCTCCTCGACCATTCTCCAGACAAGGACTTTGGCGACAGGGTAGGGACGATCTCGACTCCTCGTTCTCTCTCTTTCACAGATTTTTGCACCTGGATAATCATATCAAGTCTCTCTCACAGTGTTCCATCCCCATTGCTTCACGTTTAATCGGGTTGGTTTTCATCAGCCATGTATCAGACCAGCTGGATTTTGTCTTGGTCCCCTTGTACTTGATGCAATCCTGCTTCTTTTTTACTTCCCTCATGACCTGAGCATCATCCACAATTTCTTTTTTTTTTTTTTCAACGGTGGAAAGTCATCTTTGACGACACTGTCAAAGACCACACTCCAAAGGAGTCTACAAAGCCGTTACTGGAAGTAGCTCAGCATGGGCTGCAGTAGCCTTTAGGAAGGCCCTTGGTAGCACCAGGATTCTTTGTTATAGAAATTCGTGCTGAGATGATTATAAGGACATGATTTATCGAACAGCCCACTAGGTGAGGATGAATGCCAGGGTTTGGTGTGGGCCGACATCGTACCCAGTGTTTCAACCCAGTTGAGCCCCTGCGTGACTCATGGTCAGTAACACTAACCACTACAACTCTGAGTACAATCCTTCTGGCAAAGTCATTCACATGGATCAAGAACATCAGGGTTTCGAAACAGGTCCCTAGGGTACACAACTGGTGACTTCAGCCCATTTGAGATGGTCCTCTGACATATATCCTTTGTTCCCTTCCACAATGATAGTCTGTTCATCAAGAGAGTCTTTCCTTTATTTCTGCTTGGAGATCCACCTTCTTAACCAGCCTCTTATGTGGTACATGGTCAAATGCCTTTTGGCAGTCCAGATGCAGAAAATCCACTTAGCCTCACTTTTGTCTAAAACGGAACTCACTCTTTCAGAAATCTGTGAGGTTCATTACACAACCACCTTTCCCTGAAACACTGTCCTCTCTTAATCTCGCAAAGTTTTCTTCTCTGCAGGAAGTCAACCATTGATTTCTGACAACACATGTCAGGGTGATTGGTCTGTAGCTCAGTGCTTCCTCCGTCTTCTCTCTTACAGAAAAGTGTGTTGTTAACCCTCTTCCACTCCCTTGGTATTTCAACTTTTCCCAACGACAACTTGAACATCGTTTCAAGTAGTTTGTTCAGTGTATGCACACCTCTTTATCACATGTGGTGATATTCCATCAAGAAGACGAGCTGTCTTCAGGACCCTTTCGTATTCTGTTTATGTCTTTTCTGTATATTTCAATGCTTTCCAAGACCTTCTCCTCGTTCCATCTGATTGATGCTGGGACTATATCGTTTTCCACTGTGAGAACACATGAATTTATCGTTCATTTCCTCGCATATTCTGACTTCGTTTCCTAAAACTCTTCCCTTCAAATACCTTAGCCTGATTAGGTGCTCTTTCACACAATTTTCTCTTGATGAATCTCTATAAAAGTTATGGATTCTATTCTGTCTTATCCGCAACATTTTTCTCAGATTTTCTCTCCCTCGTTCCCTGCACATGCTGGCCAGCTGGGGTGATGCGTATATCATCGTTACAGCACATCGCAAAGCTCCAACGCCATATGTCATCGTCTATCGAACCACTTCTCCCTTTTTGTAAACTTCCCTCTATATTGAAGACTAAAGGTACCTTAGTTCTTACTCCTTCATTGTAAATTTCACAGAACCCTCCATCACAACAACTTTGCTCTTGGCTACTGAGCTTCTTTTCTAAAATTGTTAACCGTAGAAATTGTAGAGTTCCATCTAGTTTTCATGATTACATCTTTGATTCTGATCTCGTCTTTGTTCTTCTTACATCCTTATTTACCACACACTCAAACTGAAGCGTCACATGGTCATTTTTTCCAACTGGCGTATCATATATGATAACCTCTATTGTCATACTACTAAATGTGAGAATAATTCGTAACGATGGTATATAAGTTGTTCTAGTATGTTCATTGACATGCTGGTATAAAACGTTTTCCCGTATACACTGTAAGAACTTGCGTCACCATGACTCTTTGACAATAATCCTTCTTCCTCTGGTCTGTCTTTTTCTAACTGAAGTCCCATGTCATCCCCTAACGCTGTTGACATCCTTCATGGACCTCATCCTCACTAAGATGTCATCTTCCTTCTTCGTGTCTTCACACTGTCCCCCCTCAACACCCTCGATTTCTTCAGGACTCTATCTTCACCCCCAGCTTCATGTGTCTCCAGCTACTTCCCAGTTTTATCCAAACCTCTCACACCCCTATCATGTTCTAACCTTCTCCTCCCCATACCTTTACTATAGCCTCATCTTTTCTCCCCATGCCCTCATCATGCCAGTATTGCTTCCCAATCCACCCCTCCCCCACCTTCCCCTTCCTATCTAGGCCATACCCCTACGTCATGGTCCTCAAACCCTGAAGTATTATCTAGAATATTCGGCCTTCCTCCTTGAACTGGTTTGCTCTTTGAAAAATGAGTGTCATGTCAGGCGGGGATTATCTAGTCGTTCATTCAGGTTTCTTTGTTTACATCAGACTGAGAACCTTTCATGTAGCGGCCGTCGATCCTGACCTTTGAGCAACGGCCGGCTACCTGCACAGTCGCGGGCTTTTGTAAATATTGATCGAGACGAGATTATTCTTAGGATCATCCGACGCTGTGTGAGGCTTTCTGCTTATGTGGCTCCGGTCGAGTCATCCAGATTCTTCTTAAGATTTTCGCCGTTTTGAATTTTCTTCCTCTGTTGTTTTTCACCCTAAGGTTACCAGCTGTTAGCATCAATATTGTTGTCTCCCCGCAATGTCATCCAGCAGTAATAAATCCAGCAGTAATAACAGTCCAGCGTACAGCAGTCGCCTTGCCACAAGGCTTCTGGTATTACAACGTCATAGTCTGGAGTTATTCTCTACTGGTTTGCGTCATAGTCTGGAGTCATTCTCTACTGGTTTGCGTCATAGTCTGGAGTCATTCTCTATTGGTTTGCGTCATAGTCTGGAGTCATTCTCTATTGGTTTGCGTCATAGCCTGGGGTCATTCTCTACTGGTTTGCGTCATAGTCTGGAGTCATTCTCTATTGGTTTGCGTCATAGTCTGGAGTCATTCTCTATTGGTTTGCGTCATAGCCTGGGGTCATTCTCTACTGGTTTGCGTCATAGTCTGGAGTCATTCTCTATTGGTTTGCGTCATAGTCTGGAGTCATTCTCTA
>JAUUDZ010412113.1:0-15024 GCA_032361705.1 Panulirus versicolor | reverse complement strand
CAGAATTGCAGTATCACAACCAACAAGTGCTGTGTAAAGAATGTAGTATCACCACCAACAAGTGCAGTGTAAAGAATGTAGATAAGCACACCCTACACACAATGCCATCTGTGGCCATCCAGTAAACTATTCTAGTGGCTGCAATAATTTCAAGTTCCCTCACATAATTTTGTCCAGACTAAAGGAGGTGCCAAACCATCAGTTGCCAGAAATTCGATGGTGTACCTGTATAATCTTTTCCTTGTAATTCAGTTTGCCTTAAAACCTCTGTATAGGTCATATTTTTCATGCTAATTTAGGTTTTGGGATCAAAATGTTGTCTGAGGGCTGTAAAGTTATGTGATTAAGCTTTGAGATAATTACATGCTTAAAATATTTTGTGATTACTTCATTATTGTTCATTACCTCTCAGCTCAAGGAAGTATCATAAGATATTTGAATCTTTATTTCATGTATAAAATGTTTTTGTTATGTAATATCCAACTTAGTAACAAAATTCTTTTGACCTGAAAAGTCATTTTTCTTTGAAAAATAGATTTGCTTTCAAACCTTAGTATGTTATGATTTTCATGTTGAAAGAGATTTGGGGATGGAAGTTTGGTAGCCATTTGGACCTGTAAGAAAGCTTTAAATTTTTTACATGTTTTAGATAATTCATACTTATTTATTTCATAATTTATTTACTGTCTTTGGCTCAAGGACTCACTATAGAATGATTTATGTTATCATTTCAGGTACAGAAGCCTCTCATTATACTTTATCCCAATTTTGAAACAAAAAGTATCTAGCCCAAAATATACCTGCTTTTTTGTTGTTTTCTTAAGAATATAGATTTACTTTAAAACCTTGGTATTAGTCATAAGTTTCATATTGAATAAGACTCTGGTGTCGAAGTGTTTATTAGGGACCAATGAGTTCTGTAAGTATGCTTTGATATGTTTTTTAGAAAAATTGTGATTACTCTCTTTATTATTAATCACTTTGTGTCGGCCCATAGAAACATTAAAGATTTTGCCTAATTAATTCTTGTATAAAAACCACTCATGTAATTTTCCAAAAATTGAGAAAAATATTATTTTTGGCCTTTAAACCTGCATTGTTTGTCATTTTTCTATAAAGATTAATTTACTTTAAAACTTCATTGTATTTCCCTCACTGAATAAGATTCTGTGGTCAAAGTGCTGTTTGAGAGAAATTAAGTCATGTAATTAAGCTTTGAGGCTGTTACATTATTAAAGTTTTTCATAAGATTTAGCAGTATAACAATTATTTGCTCTCTGATAGCCCAAGAAATATTACAATACACGTGAGAAATGGTTGATTGTCATTACTTGCTCATAGAAATTTATGTTCAATCTTTAAAACAGTATCTTTTGTAAGGATTTGTTTACAAAAATATCAGATTTTGTTGAAATAAAACTAAGTAGAAATGCCAGGATTTTTGAGAAAATTCATTATGTCTTCCTTAGTGCTGTCAGTCACCATTAAGTTCGTTACAAAAGGAAGACACCACTTAACATATCTTTGCTACACCACTGATAAACCTAAATTCACTTGACCCTAAACAAACACATATTCACAATACCCATGATGAACCATGAATTCACTTAACCCTTAACAAACACATTTTCATGCTGTCCTTGACAATCTCATCTTCACCTCACCCTTATTAGATGCCTCTTCACACTGCCTTCAGTACCAGTATCACAGGCTCAAGGGTCAGAACATTAACCATCTTCACCATTGACATAAGTGATCTTCGACCTGATTTGTAAGGGTCAGGTCAAATGTGTCTTATTTACAACTTGGCTTTATGATTTGTCCCTTATGGGTCATTTCAAGTACATTTTCACTATACCCTTACATATGGTCTCACCATTATGGGTCGGGTTACAGCCATTGTTAGAGTGCTGATTGTTAGAAAGAAAAATGAAAAAGAAGATAAAGAAAAGTAACAGCAGAAATGATGCTTTTCTCCCAGAGAAATACACAAAACGGAAAGACTGTTAATGTAGATAATTTGTTCTTTATTACAGTGTCGATGGAACATATTACCCGGCTTTCTCTTCCCCACAATCGTCTCACTATCGTACCTCCTGCCATTGCTAATCTTGTCAACCTGGAAATTCTCAATCTGTTCAACAACATAATTGAGGAGCTGCCAACATCTATCTCTTCACTCAACAAGCTACGCATCTTAAATGTTGGGTAGGTTAAAACTCGTACACATGACAATAGAAATGTTGTGGTTGTAGAATGTTTGGCATGATAAATGTGATCATGTAGAAAAGTTATGGTAATGTGGCACTCATTAACTTTCTCAGTGTATCCATATGCATTATGCATTAAACATGATTTAATTTTACCTTTGAATGTTCATAAATGTTTCATGTATGAAGTATTGCATGTAACTTTGAATGTTGGCTTTATCAGGTATCATTGGCTTTCATACATGTAATACTTGTTGATGGTAAAAAGTAAAGATTATTCCATATATATGATCATTCAAGCCATTGAACCAGGAAGTGATATCTACTCTCAAGGCCTACCATTTATAGAGAACACTTGCAAAGCTTGTGAAGGCAACAAAAAATGGCCAGATGACTGTGAAGGAAAGCTGGAAGCCCTTCACTGTCAGGGATGCCATCATGATCATCAATGTGGCCTGGAAGGAAATCACCAGGAGTATGGTGGAAGCTTTGCTCTCAGTTTGTTTATGGATTCCTGAGTTTTAATGTTGACACTGAAGTATCATGAATGCTTTCGCAAATTTTGAAAATGGCAAAAAAGTCTGCTTTGATGAGGTTGAATGAAGGTCAGGAAACCCCCAATCTCCACTGTTTACATTGTTTGACTTATTCGGTTTTGATATACCAAGTTTCAAGAATTAGATTATCGCATAAATCGAGAGGTGCCTGTATTCACTTCCTACCAAATCATTTTCTCATTCTCACTGTAGTTTGCTGATACATTCATCCCAACTCTTTTTTTTATTTCAGCCCTTGTTCTTTTTTTTTTTGACCATCTGCCACTTCCTCCCATACGTCTCCCAATCAGTAGCTCTCCTTCAGTGCAGGTAACCCGCCTGTATATTTCTCTTTTCCCTTTCACTTAGAATTTATCTTTCTCATCCCCTACTTACTCCCCTTTCTCACATGCTCATTGCTCACCTTTCACTTGCCACACACTTCTCTCACACATCTAAGTACAGCTTCCCTAAATGTCTCCCATTCCTCACCCAGTCCCCATTTTCATTTACTCTGACTTTGTCATTCTTCGCACAGTCTTCTGGTATCTTCCCACACGTTTCTTTTCCAAGCTTACTTACTTTCACCGTACTCTTCACCTACATCATTTGCTCTTTTACTAGATCCTCTACATACTCTCACTCTCACCTCCACCAAGAAGTGATCAGACATCCCATCAGCTACCCCTATAAGCATGTTTACATCCAAGAACCTGTCCTTTACATGCCCATCAATTTGTATATAATCCAGTTATGCCAGCGTATCATCAGCCCAACTCACACATGTATACTTACCGATGTCTGTGTTTTTAACTAGGTATTCCTAATTACCTCTACCATTGTGGCTCACAACTGTACAAGCTGTTCACCTTTTTTTTTTTTTTCATAATGTGTACACCCTGCCCACAGTCATATCCTCATCTGCTGCACCACCATCTCTTGCATTCAAATCATTCTTCACTATTATTTGGTCTCTTACACCAAAATTGTTAACATGCTCTTCAGCTCCTTTCAGAACCCTTTACTCTCTCTTCCTCACTCCTGTCACTATCAGGTGCATGAGCACTAAAAGTCTCACACCTTGGATACAGCAGATACATATGAAACATTAGACTTTTTTTTCTCACTTTGATTTTTGGCCAATAAATGCATATGGGAACTGTGAGGGCTTATATCTAAATGTGCATGGGAATGGTTAAGAAAGGGCAGATCTTGTTAGAAACCATCTTTGTATCATGAACAGTAGGGCAGACTTATTTGTGTATGCAGGACTCTGAATTTTGGTCATCTTACCAGTTAAGGATGCTACTAAATGTTTCCCCTTGCTCGTAGTGATCTAGGCAGCCAGGGCTTGCCCCAGTCTGTTTACCAGCTGACTTTACCCTCCCCATTCAGGCTTACAGTCTTCCTGTTGAATGCTCCTCTGTTCAGTCATGGAGGCTTTTTTCATATCTTCCATCATCTTTTGGAATTTTGTCTAAGATATGTGGTTATCTTATATGAAGAAATACATAGAAGGAAGCATCCATTTATCTATTCAGGTTAAAGTGGTGCTTGATTGGGGACATGCAGACCCCACTTCCTCCTCCTCCAGCAATGCCAGTATGTTGAATCAGTACATCTAGAATTATTATCTCACAGCTGCAGGGCTCTGATGCTCCTCTCTACCCTTACCATCCTTCAGGTGAAAAATATTGGCCCACTCTCATGGGCCTTGAGCCCTAGCCAGGACTTAGAAAATCATTATCCCTTCCTCCTTCTTTTGGTTAGAAGACTGTGACTCTGACTCTGAGGCTTCATATAATGAGATCTTTTTAAGACCATATTTTAGTTGAGAAGAATTGAATCTCCACTCACCGTGAATTTTATGGTCAGTTAGAGCTCCTTTTACCTGTAGACTTTTTGTTGCCTGATGGTTCTAATTTTAACATCATTCACAGGGAACCAGTGAGTAATCAAGAACATCCTTCTACTTCGAAGATAACCAGTTTGATGATAATACACCCTCACAGAGATCAAACAACCTGTCTTACTATATCTTGAAAATTTTTTCATAGGTACCAAGTGTCTTCAGTAGCCTTAAGGATGGTGAGGGCTTTTTTTTTTCTAAATCTTTGTAAACTTTCCCTTGGATGATTTTTTGGTTATTCCTTATGTTTCAGAACCATGAAATCTTACGATCTTCACTAAATCAAAAATGGGTCATTACCTTGTACAACTTTAGTTTTGTGTTTGAGTTACCCCTGTTAGATTGAACAGCATCCCCTCAGGCCATATTGGAGATGTATAATCTTTGATTTATCCCCTTTTCTTCATATGATTGTTGAAAGTCTTTTCTACATTCTCCCCTCTGTGAATCCTTTCCCACCCTGACAAACTGTTCACCTAATTGGAGCTTACTGGGAGAGTCTTGGGGGAGAAAGCCTTCAAAGATGTTTCAGTTCCATGCAGAGACTTTTGGTAATTTCTATCTTAGCATTAGTGCTGTGGCCTCTCTTTTCCCTGTAAGGTTATTGTAAAGATTCATAGAGCAGAAAACCCATTTTTAATCCTGTCTCTTCAAAGGAAAGTACAGGAAGAAGACAGTGATTTGGGTCTTTGTTATTCCTAGTTGTAAAAGGAATAATTTGAGAGGGCTTTGCTGTTTCTTTCATACTCCTCTCCAAAAGGAAGACCATTATGGCATCAAAGTCTGATTCTATAAGAGGTTAAGGTGCCTTTTCAGCAACCCTCTTTAGGTCATCAAGTTGGGTTGTCCGGCAGCTTTCCCTCAAATTTGCTTCTTTCTGGCCAGGGATTATCTCCAGAACTAACATTATGTTTTGGAAGGTTGACAAGTGTGTATCTAATGTTTGACTGCTATGTGCCAAGATTATGGCTTGGGTATTTCATGGCTCAGTTTGAATTTCGTGCTGATGTATGATTCCGCAGCTTATCCTTAGATGTTGGTTTCATAGTCGCTCATAAATTGTCAAAGATATTGTAACTGTGTCTTTATGGTAGGAAGCCATATTTATGTAGCAACTCTTATAGACAACTTTACAGTCATGGAAAATTTTCATGGAAATAAGGGGCATTTCCAGACTCCTCTCACATGAGTTTCTTTGCCATCAGCCAGGGTCCTCTCTCATCAACTCATCACCCTCCCACACCAATACAGAGGGAAGTATCCTATTTTCAAGGTATTCCATAAGTATTACATGATTTTTTTTTTTTTTTGCCATTTCCCGCATTAAGGAATTAGTGCTAGGAACAGATGAAGAAAAGGCCAGATTTGCTGAAATCCATTCTCTAGCTGTAATGTGAAATGCACTGACACAGCCCCCTGTCCACAAACTGGTCCCAAAGACCTTTCTTTTGGTTTCCTCTATCTTCTTATGCTGTAGTTCAGTCCATTGACAGCACATCATCCTTTGTATACCACATTGCTCCAATTCCCTCTGTCCCATGCACATGTATCACCCTCATGCATGCTCAGGCATTGAGCACACAAAATATTTTTTCACTCCATTCTTCCATCTCCAGTTTGGTCTCCCCCCCCTTCTCCAAGTACCATCCATATCTGAGACATATAACCCAGTGATGTATGATGTGAGGCATGGGCTCTAAATGAGAATGTGGTAATAAGTATAGTGTGGTTGAGAGAGTCGAAAAGGATGTGCTGAAATGGTTCAGATGTATGGGAAGAATGAGGGAGGAGTAGTTGACAAGTTTATATCCTACAAGGAATTTTTTTTTAATGTCTTTGATTTGCATTGGCTAACTCTGTGGAAATATTGTGCAGTGAATAGATTGAAAATTTGGGGTTGAAGATGGATACCACTGTGTGAAGCATAAATAAGGATAGCCCCAACTCAACTATAACAGGAATGAATGGTATAGATGATAGGCTTAGAGTCTGCAATGGGACCAGTTTTTAATCAATGCTCTGTATTCAGTCCAAAATAAGTGAAATCAACAGAAAAAGAATGCAATTGGATCTTTTTTAACACAGACATACTAAAGCACAGTTTCAGGATAACTACCTTACAGAGCATCCATCAGGCCTTACAGTCATCTAACTGGGCAGTCAGCATAGACTTAAAGGATACCTACTTGCTTATTCCAATAAATGATAAAAATTTTGGTATCCAGATTGGTGCATAGAATTGGCACGTCAACTGATAACACTTGGTGTATGCATGGATTTACAGATTTTCTCGAGTATTTTTGACCCTGTTGCCAAAGCTAGCCCTCCAAAGCAACATATCAGAGTGGGAAAGCAATAACCATGTAAAAATTCATTGTGCTAAAATGTAATTTTTCCTTATATCTCTTCTAAGAATAATTTGTTTCCCCTTTGTTTAATTTAGAACCACTATGCAACCCTATATTAATGTAAACATGTTGGGAATAACCATATCCTCCACTCTTCTGGAAACCCCATGTAATCAACATCACAAAGTCTGCTTCTCAAAAGCTGGGAGTGTTGTTTAGGTGTTATAATTATTTTTGTTGTGAGCATCTGTTTTATACCTACATGTTTTTTCCCCAAAGTATGGAATACTGCTCACACACTAGGTGTGGCTCCGCCTCCATCTCTCATTTAACTAGGGTAGAATCAAAAACCTTCTGTTTCTAATTCTCGTAGCATCACCTCTGTGTACTTTCCCTTTCCATGCACCATGATGTTGCTGCTCTCTATATAAGTATTATTTTGCCATTGTTCCTGTGAACTGTCTGCTTTGTGTCCCTATCCCCAAGGCTTGAATCCATGACACATGTTTGGCTATTCCTTCTCGATGCTTCTATGTGGAGACTGGCCACTCAAGGCTTGGCTCTTATGATACTCTCTTCTTCTCTCAAACAGCTAAGCTGAGGAATTCTCTTCCTTCTTTTGTCTTTCCCTTTTTTTCTGTTAAGATTCAGGTCTACAAGTGCTTACAGAACCCACATTCATTTCTACTTTTCTTTTCTTTCACTTTTTTCTTTCACCTGAGATGGCCTTGATTGGGGCATGTTATTTGCTTGTACCATGTTGGGCACTATTAAAAAAAGGCAAAAGCTTCAATTCATGGACACGTTCCAAAGAGCAGGTTTTACCATCTATCTATCTATCTATCTATCTATCCGTCTATCTGTCTATATCTCTGACGCTTGTTTCAGTTGGAACTCCCTCAAAGGGGTGGCCATGCAACAGAGTCTCCATATCGAAAGAACTCTGGTGCCGCTTCTTAGCTTTTAGTGCCTCATCCTTAACAGACCACTGGCAGAAGGCCACTGTAGCACATTGTTTACCATCAACTTGGACATATCCTTCTTAGTTCTGTATATGGCTTGGAGTAGTTTGAAACACCAGACTGGTACTCATTGTCTCCCTGGCAACAAATCTTGGGATTACGCAAATTCTGTGTTTGCCTTACAGTCCCAGACCTTTTTGTCTGAACATCATTTCAAGCATCTTAACATGTTAGGAAATTCATTTTTGCAGCCCTGTGCCATGCCATTGCAAGGGAACCTTGAATAACTCATGCCTTTAGAGTCGTCAGCCAGCTTCCATAGTGGTTTTGGATGGACACATTAAATGAAGGATAGGTCTTCCATTCTTCAGGAGGTCATGTAGGCACTGGCTCTTAGATGGGATGCAGTGGTATTTTCATAGCAGTTTAAAGGAGCTGTTGGTTCCATGGTTTTTTCATCTCCCATGACATCCTGAGGCAAGGATGCAGAATTCTATTTTTAATGGACAGTACAGTGGCTGTATGATGCTTGATGAACAATCCCTTCCTCACTATGTCCAAAGGCATTTTTCTCCAAGCCTTTTTTATCTCCAAGGACAGATAACCTTTAAAAATCAGACACAATGTCAACAGATATTGATAGCAAAAATTTCTATTGGATCCTTTCCTTAGGAATGGCACCTGAAGAGGATCTCCCTGCATCAGAACCAATGTGTTACTTCTGATTATGTTTCTCCCTTAACTATGCCATACGCCTTGGTCCTTCAAGAGCACTTCACCTTTTCTTTTGTAAGAACCTGACCACAGAGTCTTGGATTCTGGAATTCACATGTGTGTATTTCTTCAGTATTTCTACAGGGAGTAGTTTGGAGAATGCCCAACAGATGACCTTTTACATAAAATTCACCCTTCTCTCAAAGACAGAACAGTTTGTTTAAAAAACTTGTCAGTCATTTTAAAGAATCTGATATTTTGGAAGTGAATGAATGTGTATTATTTTTCTCTCATCTTTATCAGGACTAGTACAAGACTAGTAACACTACATTATTGCCTGTTTAAGAGCGCCCAACAAAGACACTTATTTCTGGGTGTTAGTATTCTCCTGACAAACCTGTTGGGATAAACTTCTCAGATCTTTTTATGCAAAAGACTGGTAGTCCCTAGCCTGCAGCCCAAGTGGAGCTTTCGAAATTGGATGACTTTACAGTCTACTAGTTTTCCTGGTATTTTTGTTCCCAAGCATCTAATTATAAAAACTTTTTTATTAATCTCTAGGCTCTGAGAAGAGAGTTAGTAATATACATGCTGTTTCCAGATTTAAGGATCTTCATGTCTTTGATAACAGTCTCTTGTGGGTTAAGATAAACCCAAACCCCAGTTTCTAGATCAAAAGTGAGATGATTATATGTAGGGTTAACCTTCTAGTCATCTACTCATGAAAGATTTTGTATAGAGAATATCATGCCTTATGATTAGTTATATCTCTTAAACCCCTTTTGGACTTCCTCAGAGATTACAGGGGGACCATTGGGATTCCGGTAAGAAGTATCTCTGTGGTTAGGTAAGACATTGGCTTAACTTAAATCTTATGCTAGAGCTCATGATGTGAGAAAGGTGGCTTCTCATTAGCCATCCTCAAACCTTTTATTGAGGAATTTGAGAAGAGGGACCTTTTGCACTCTTCTTCCTTCTTTGTTAGATGGGCATTTTAATTCAGACATTGTAAATCTACCCTGCATAGTTCTAGGGATTCCTCCTTTAAGAAAGTCTTATTTTAGTGTTCCTCCAATTCTTTATTGAAGATATATATTTTTGTTTTTAGGATTATTCTTATTTTGAAGTTTTCCTCTGAACCATCCTCCATGTGGGTATACTTTCATGCTCAGGGGACAGACTGCATAGGAGAGAAATGTGTTTTTTTAATTTGAAAAACCTTCTCTTTCTGAGGCAATGTCATGTGAGCATTTTTTCCTGACTTCCTTACCCTACCTCTTCCTTCCCTTTCTTTTGTCCAAAAACCTTTTTCTGTACCCTTTTTGACTGCCTTTGGCTTGGTGCCTTTGATCTGCAAATTATGGGCTCCGAGCAGCTGGACTTGAATGGATTGACATTAACCCAGTGGCAGATGCAGATTGCCTGAGGGAGGACCTGAATAAGCTTGCAGTTGCCCTCACCTTTGAGTGATTCACAAAAGTTAAGTGAAGGCTGATGCCTTCTCACCAGAATAATGAGGGTTGGAAGGCTCATAAGCCATATATTCTCGGGGAATATATCTCATGGTTGTAAGACATCTCCATAGAAAGAAAAGTTTTTTTGACATACTTGATTGGTTAGTTAGGATTTTCAGTGTAGGCATGGGTTGTGGTGAGGGCCTGAACATTAATGGAATGCATTTTATAGTGCCATTGTATAAAGGCAAGGGGGACAAACATGAGTGTTCAAATTACATTGGTGTTACTTTGTTGAGTGTACCTTGTAAGTTGTATGGGGTGACTGATGATTAAGAGGGTGGTGGCATGCACAGATCATTAGATTATGGAGGAACAAAGTGGCTTTAAGTTTCAGGAGTGGTAGATTGTGTGTGGATCAGGTCATTTCATTGAAGAATTGAAGTGAGAAATACATACACAACCAAAGGGAATTGTATGTTGCATTTATGGATCTAGAGAAAGCATATGATAGGGTTGATAGAAATCCTTTGTGGAAGGCATTATGAGTATATGGTGAGGAAGGAAAATGATGTGAAGTAGTGTGGAGTTTTTATCAAGAGAGCAAGGCATGTATGCGAGTAAGTAGAGAAGATGGTAGTTCCAGGAGATGGTGGGTCTGCAGCAGGGGTGTTTGATGTCACCATGGCTTTTTAATTAGTTTTTGGATTGGATGGTGAGGGAGGTGAACACAAAGGGTCTTCGAGAGAGGACTTGGCATGCATTCTGAAGAAGGTGAGGGGGGGCCAAGGAAGTGAGTCAAGTTATTGTTTGTTGATTATACAGCACTGGTGGCAGATTCAAGTGAGAAACTGCAGAAGTTGATGTCTGAGTTTGAGAGTGTATGGAAGGAGGAAGTTGAGAATAAATGTGAAAAAAACAAAGTTATTAGGTTTAGCAGCACAGAGAAACAGGAAGTGAGGTGGTTTAGATACCTGGAAGTGAACATGGTAGCAAGTGGAACTTTGGAAGTGGAGAGGGGATGAGGGTTCTGGGAGCATTGAGGAATGTGTGAAAAAAAAATGGATATGTTTGAAGGTAAAGTATTCCCAACAATGTTGTTTGGATTAAGATATGGGCTATAGATGAGAATGTATGGAGGAATCTGCACTTGTTAGAAATGAAATTTTGGAGGACAATATATGATGTAAGGAAAGCTGATTGAATAAGTAATGATAGGATAAGAGTGAGGTGTTGTAGTAAGAAGAGTATGGTTGAGAGAGCTGAAGAAAGTGTGCTAAAATTGTTTTATATATTGAGAGAATGCATGAGGAAGGGTTGAAAGAGAGGATATATTTATATGTCAGAAGTGGAGGGGACAAGAAGGGGGAGACTGAATTAAATAGGGAAGGATAGAGGGAATGAAATGTTGAGTGCTCTAGGCTTAAATGTGCAGTAGGAAGAAAGGCATGCACAGGACAGAGTGAATTAGAGCAATGTGGTATACAGGGGCCAACTTGCTGTCATTGGACTGACCCAGGCCATATGAAGCAGCCAGGGGAAACCATGGAAGAGTTTGTGGGGCCTAGCTATGGATAGGGGGCTGTGGTTTTGATGCATTACTCTTGACAGCCAGAGAATGGATGCGAGTTAATGAGGCCTTTTCTTCATCCATTCCTGTTGCTCTTCCGCTTATAGAGGAAACAGCAAACAAGTATGAAAGAAAGGAAAGAAATGTACTTGTAATAAAAAGTTGATTGATGTTTTGTTCTGCATTAAAGATCTTGCCTTTTTGATTTAAAACCATGATGATGATTCTTTCCTGTACTTACATTTTTCTTGCTAATGTTGTATTGATTCGTGAATATAGGAAATTACACGAATGGTTCTCAAAACATTTGTATATTTTCACATTCATGAAAATTTTTACATCAAAAGAGCTCATATTATCCCCATCAGGAAAAGCTAAAGTTTGATTGTGTTAGGAAAGTTAACAAATGCCCCATCGTCTACTTATTTTATTTTCATCTTTGCCAGTAGGGGGAAAAAAGAATTCCTGTATATTATAGAAGTTGACTAGAAAGGTGTAGGCAGTAGGCTGGAAACCCTTCCCTCCTGTATTAACTATCTGAAAGTATGAACAGAAGATGCTATGTGAGGACTTTTCCTTGGCATCTCAGTTTTCCATTACTAATCTTTCATTGCCAAGACAGGAAAGACAAGTAAATATAATACAAAAATTTTTGAGGGTTGACTGTGCATTGAATTTGCATGGTAAATTGATTTGAGTTATTATTGTAAAAAAAAGAAATATTTGAGTCACTTTGTAATGTAATTTATATACATTTCCCAGAATGAACCGCCTAGATGCCTTACCTCGAGGCTTTGGCTCATTCCCTGTGCTGGAGGTCTTGGATATCACTTACAACAATATCTCTGAAGGGGAGTCAATGCCTGGAAATTTCTTCATGCTTGGTAAGAGTTATGTGATTGATTAGATATGAATACAGTTGAATAAAGTTAAGGACTTGAGATTTGTGATTAAGGACTTGAGTTTTAATTGAATATATTATTAATGAAAGATTGTGTTTTTCTATTTTTGTATAAAACTTGTAGGACATTATGATTGTGAACAAATTGCATTGAAGTTTCCTTACTGAAATTATAATGTTCATGTATTAAAGAACATGTATAACTGCCATCAAGTGAGACCAGGGATCACCCTATCCCACTGGCACTTCCAGACCTGGCTCTTTTTCTCTCAATTTCTTTAATATGTAATGTCTGACATCCAACCTTCCCTCTGTTGAACACTAGAGGTCTGTTTCCTAACCTGATCTTCACTTTCAAACTAAAATGTCCAAGGCTGTCTCTCCCTTTCACTGTCAAACCTGTAATGGTTTCCATTGTAAGGACAGGGTTTGTATTGACTGAAGTACAAAAGTATCTGTTGCCTACTACTTGGATCTTGAGTCTTCCAACTTTAGTACAATCTGCCTTAAAATTTCGTGATCCGCTAAACCTTTCCTTGTATATTTTGTATGTTTTCTTTCTAGGATCTCCAGTTATGTAGAACTCTCTGGCTTTTATACTTCCTGCTATGAAGAATTGCTGTCTTCACACCCATGCACTGAAATCCTTTAGTCAAGGGATTTTGATTTATGTAATAGAAATTGACTTACCTCTGCTTAAGATGATCCTTGTAGAATTCAGACTTTTTTGCTCCTTAATCAGGAACAACTAAATACCAAACATGAAGTCTTATTGCCACTTTGGTACTCTGAAAGGGCTCAGCAAGCTCCCTGGAATAGCTTTAATACTGATTTTCTTACTTGCTTCGCTGGCTAGGATGCCTCCAGGTGAACCATCCATGTAGCAGAGATCATCCTAGCTGGGTTGCTGTCTTATGTCCCTTCTTACACTGAAGCTTTTCCCATCAGTCATGGTTAAATTGCCCTTGCTCTGGCACTTGTCACACATAGACAGAGCTCATCATCAGGATTGAAAGTTTTCCCTTCAGAATTTCGTTCATCCTTAATTTCTGTCAAGAATGATTGCAGAGCTATTGTTTTTAGTCTGGCATGCTTTCATAAAAGGAAAGTTTGCTAATATGACTTCTTCACTTATTAAAAATACATTGTCCCACACCAAAAAGCAGGTCCAAAAAATGTAATTTAACCATTCCTAATTTTTTTATCTAGTCATTAAATACCTAGATGATAAAGCCATTCTTTTCAGTGTTTCACTGTATTTTTCTCTAATCCCTTTTCTGATGATCACACTTATAGTCTAACCTGTCCCCACCTACTCCCACTAAACATTTATTGTCTCCTGTATTTTCCTTGTACAAGGTCTTTTGAGCTCTAAAGCAGTGTGCCTCACAGCTAGCTCCACTCCTTTCCTGGATGTTTCATCTCTGTCTGAGAACCCTAACTTTCCCTTCTTCTTGAAGAATACCTTGGCTCAGCCTATATCCAAGAAAGGAGACCTTTTTTTCAACCCATCGTTCTCACTTCTGCTTCAGAACTTTTTCTTTTTTGAGCACTTATGATTTCATTCCCTTTTTTCAGATAACCAGTATGGCTACTTTCACAGTGAGAGGTAATATTAGTCTCTCCTTTGTGACCTATCTCTGTTCCTTCTTGATTAGGGACATTAGTGAATCTTATGTTGTTGCCTTAACATTTCCAGAACATTTTACAGTATGTGGCTTAAGGCTGCTTGGATTGCTTGTGAGAGGCAGAGTACAGAGGGGCTGTTGGCCCATACTCAGATTACAAGGGAACAACAGACAACAGAGGGGCTGTTGGCCCATGGTTAGATTATTTGTTTTGAACGAATCTATTTCAACTTCTCTCTATTCTAAGTGTTTAAAGCCAGAATAGAGCAGAAAGACAGCTTTCCCCCCACCCTCCCACTTCCTCCAGCAACAACAGTTGGCAGGAAAAAGAATGAAAGAAAACTGTGCCTTTGTCAAGTACTTCTTCATGGAATTTAACGGGGTAGAACAAAGGAGAAAATCCTTCAATAGAATTATACTATACTGTCCTTCTACTTGCTGTATTACAGTTTAATTTTAGAGTCTATTATGAGAAGAAGGAACTAATGTATGAGTGATTCTGTCCATAAGAACCAGTCATACTGGTTTAAGGTATTTGCTCCACTCTGTATACCTGCTGATCAAATATGTGTTGCATTGCTTAAGTAGATGACTGATACTGCTAATAAAGACAGATTTAAGTCATCCAGTATTGCATTTCTCAAATACAGGATTTAAAAGTTAATAACTGGGTAAACCAAAGACCAGGCAAATAAGGAACTTTCATCAGATTTTGTATTACAGTCAAAAGATTCTGTGGACATTGGCTACTTATCACCATTGTCCTCTATGGATAATTTTACCTTCCCTTTC
>JAUUDZ010412102.1:0-15024 GCA_032361705.1 Panulirus versicolor | reverse complement strand
CACTACGCACCACACACACGTCATCAGACTGGCACTACGCACCACCCGCACGTCAACAGCTGGCACTACGCGCCACATGCACGTCATCACACTGGCACTACGCCTCCCTACGCGATCAATGGCCGCCGTGCGAGAGAGCTATACTCCAGGCTACGTGTCAGTCTGGCCCTGACCTGGGGGGGGGGGACGCTGCGACTCAGAGAGAGAGAGAGAGAGAGAGAGAGAGAGAGACTCAATCACACCCCATAAATCAATTTCTCACACTGTTATGACTTCGCCTTATCATAAGAGCGCAGTTGGCACCTTTCAAACCCTCCCTCCCCCCCGCCTGTGGTCTGACGCATGACACAAGACGCCTGGGAGGGTGCCCTTAGCAAGAACTTTTCGTAATCACCACCTCCCAGATGTTTGGCTTGCTGTATACCAACAACAACATGCCCAGGAAAATATCCCCCGTTTTGTAACATTTGCATGATGGGGATCGAAGGAGTGTCGTCTGGATTGACGGTATAGCAAGGTAATGGGACGGCAGAGTTAGAGGATTGCATTATAGACGGGAGGACGGCAGAGTCAGACAGCAGAGCTGAGGGTTGGACTATAAAGGGTCCAATGGTATATCACAGGGTCAGACGGTACACTTAAGAGGGTAACTAGAGTCACGAGGTGGTACAATGCGGTCTAATCAATGGACGGTACATTGAGCAGAGAAAACGGTTCAGCTGTGAGGTTGGGTTGTAAAATGACGACATCAGACAGCGTACCGTCCACGTAATCGGTACAGCTAGGTGATGTATGGCACATAAAGGCCACAGTTACCCAATATGGTACCCCGGTGCCGACGGTGACGTAATAAAGGATAACCAAGTGACCTCTTCATCATCAGGTTTAAATCTCACTACTGAGTTTGAAGAGCGTTATTATGGTGGAGTCTACGGGCTCATAACCCAGAAAAAACTCTCCCGGTAGACTCCAGAGAAGCTGTTGAGTTCATCTGTTTACAGAAACTCTGACACATGAAACTAGGGTTCACGTGTACAAGTCTTCGTGGGTCTTCTGCCCTCACAGCTCGGGCTCAGTTTAGCTAAAACTACTGTGTTGGGACGTGGAATGACTAGGCTACTGGAAGCCGCGGCCCCGCAAGTTCACGCAGCCACCACAGCCTTGCTAGTCTGGTTCACTTTTTTGAAAAACTAATCTAGATCCATCTTAAATCTGTCCATTGTGCATCCCATATTGATCCTGATGGTTGCAAGCAATGTTGAACGATCTTTGGCCTTATTTGTTTAATGTGTCTTCCCTCTTTGAGTTTATAGCGTCTTTTGACTGAGGGGAGAAGGGAGTTACTATTTTACGTGTCTTCCCCGTTTGTCGTGTCAATAGGAAATTATTTCATTGTAGGTTTGGAAGCATTCCTAGTTGAACAACCAAGTGTTTACGATGAGAATACCTCTCCTCATCTGCGCTCCAGACAGCACAACCTCAGCGAATTCAGTCGTTCCCGGTCATTCATTCTGTAGTGCGTCAATACCGGCCGGGGAAAGGTCTCTGAACACTTTCTAATTCTGTAATTTCGTCCGCCTTGTACAGAGATGTTAGCATACCGAAGCGTCACCACTGGTTTTCCTTCCCTTGTTTTGAAAGTCCGCAGGATCCATACGATCAACATTTTGGGAGAGGCAACTGTTACTTTTTCTCTGGTCTTTCACGTTGTTCATTTATATGACAGTGCTTATGTCTGTCCGTATTTTGTGTTGCTCTTGATATCTCCATTCTACACATAACGAGGGAACGGGAACTTATCGTCCGTCATTCCTGAAAGCGTCAGATGCATTCATGCCTGGGTAACAGCATTTGTTTCGGCTCCGAGATAATCGAGTCTAGATAAAATCAATATTCTTCAGATGATATTTTCAAACACGGTGGATACTTTTCTTGTGATAATCGAATTTCTCTTCCCGATGATGCTGACTTACACTGTATTACATCTTACCGCTGAACAACACTACGTAATGCAAGCGAGACTGAACGTCATAAGCAACAAAATATTCTCGATGAAAAACAAAAACATAGAATTCTATCATCGTGTTTGGCACACCCAGGCTCATATCTGCCCTTCAACTTCTAAGAAAATTATAAAGAACAACACTGTAGTTAGCAGCAATATACGCAGGCGTCTCGCTGTAAACACAAAGGGAGCGGCGAGGGACAAAAACAAGAGGGTAGAGGAACACACGGGTATATCTGGGTCATCCACACTCCTCAGTGATATAAAGGAATCTGAGTCTATTGTGGATGACGTGAATTAACCACCTGTGCCACCCTTATAACCCAACCACCTGTGCCACCCTCACCGCCCAACCACCTGTGCCACCCTCATAGCCCAACCACTTTTATAACCCAACCACCTGTGCCACCCTCACAACCCAACCACATTTGCTACCCTCATAACCCATCTACCTGTGCCACCCTCATAGCCCAACCACTTGTGCCACCCTCACAACCCAACCACGTTTGCTACCCTCATAGCCCATCTACCTGTGCCACCCTCACAACCCAACCACGTTTGCTACCCTCATAGCCCAACCACCTGTGCCACCCTCATAACCCAACCACCTGTGCCACCCTAATAACTCAACCACCTGTCACCCTAATAACTCAATCGCCTGTGCCACCTTCATAACAACAAACATCTGTGCCACCCTCATAACAACCGCCACCTGTGCCACCCTAATAACCTAACCATCTGTGCTACCCTCAAAACACCAACATCAACAACATCGCGGACTGTTTGAGGAGAGGTTTCAAATGTATGTTTTTGTTCCAGTAATGTACTGGACGAGGAATCTAATTCCAACAGATATCTATAAGTTTTATAAATATGTATGGATTTTACTTGTTTTTTTATGGTAATCTATTATTAGCTTCTGAATATATCTTTTTAATGTTTCAATTTCCTGAGTGAAACAATTAAAAGAAGAACGCTGACAAAGAAACAAAAGTTGCTTTGAGCCTGGCACGCAGGTAGCTCTCATCCGGGTTCTTTATTTGGGAAATACCACCGCAACGTTTTTCTTCATTTATCGCCCATTACCGCTTCTGAAGGTTGCTCCCTGGAATTTTGGGATTGGTTGGATTTACGTTAGGTAAGTTAGGCTGATTAAGTCTTTCCATATATTTCTCTGACGATCGTACTCTTCAACCTTATATTATCCCCGAGGAAGAGGCATGCAACAGGTAGTGACTGGGTTCAGTCACTATGATTTTTTCTTCTTTGAATTTAAATTCCGTCCTAAATGTGGAACCTGCAAGTCTAAAAACCTGTAGAGCGAAGAGTAATTAATATTCACAAAGTTGCAATAGGGAATAGATACAGTTAACTCTACACTGATTCATAGTCGTAAAACATGATTTTTTTTCCCAACCACCTGCTGGGTACACTTCTTTTCCATAACCAAGGATCGAAGTGGGATTATTTACCTTTGGTCAGGCCAGAATCTCTGAACTCAAAAAAACTCAGTTAAAGTTGTCGTACTTCGTCAGCCCCTGCTTCTGATCGACCTCCAGGGTAGGAAATTGTGAAATCTTACTTTGCATTAACGTTCATATGTTTCGTGTATGAAACAAAGATATGCAGTGTCTCCTTTAAGTTTGTTTACGCCAGCTAGTCAGACTCGAGCTATCTCTCCGATGATGCAGACCATCATAAAGCTGATCCAATCAGTTCGTATGTAGGTTAGAGATGCGTCTCCACGAGGCGATCGTCCTCAACCTAGTTCAGCAGAAGATGATGGCTGGAGGGGATCAGGTCTCCCAGACGAAGGAATAATACTCGTTATAAGCGCTTTTACGAAAGTCCCGGATGAAAGATTGGCAAATATCATATACATAATACACTTTTAAAGGTGAGAAATTCCTTGATGCTGGAGATGCCAAATTGCATAACTTGGTTGACTGTGGAGGCTCGTCTCCACCCCCACACCTCGCTCTTAAACTAAGTTGTTTTTTTGCTCCACTGATCACTCAAGGTGATCTAAGCTACCTTAAAAAAATATTTATCCAGCGAGTTCTTAAATATTCTCACCAACTGGTTCATCATGCTCAAGATGTTAGCAAGTACATCATGAATAGTTTCTACCTCGCAGATATTTATACATTTTCTCAATCGTACCCGGAATACCTATGCATTATACTGATGCCAATCTGCAAGATTTTCAAGTCTTATGCCAAATTGGAATCTGTTGATATAAACGTCCTAATTAATCCATTCGATTCACAATTTCACTCACCCTTTGAACTCTCTCTCTCTCTCTCTCTCTCTCTCTCTCTCTCTCTCTCTCTCTCTCTCTCTCTCTCGCCTGTTGTCCTGCCCGGGTCCCGAGCCAGGTATGGCTTGAGAGTGTCAACAACACAGCTCAATCCCCAGGCTTGTACGGCCCCACGTCAACTCCCACACAACACGGTTATTTTTCTCGCGCCTGTGGACAAGCAGGTAATCTGAGTGAGAGGAGAAGACAAGAGATTATTTTGTCCGTTGATGTATTTCTCCTCATTCCGATATTGCTACATCGATGTGAAATTAGAACTGAGAAGAAATGTATCTATAAAATATCACGAGGATCAATTAAGTATTCATTTCACCAAAGGTCGGTGGGTTGAGTCTTCTGACATCGTATGTGACTTGTGTATAATATTAGTATTACTACATGTGAACTGGTCACCTTGACATCTAGCGTTGCTAAAATAATTAACAATTTAGTTTATGCGTCTGTGGTGCTGAACTATGGAACTTCCGAGATTACCAAACTAAACTGCTGAAGATTTTCCTTAACATTTATATTTAGTATTAATTCCCGAGTCATTAATCCGTTTTCAGCTCTTCATTTACGGACTCGATCAACCGATCTCTGTGTTGTATCTGTAAGTTTTCCTCGATGTTAAATATCCTTTTTACGTATAACAGTTCAGACGAAAGTAAGGAAATATATGTACTGATCATGCATCTAACATTGCCATCTGTCTGTCCACACGACGCTTTAAATTTTCTTTAGACAAAACGTTCCTGGGTTATCATGCTAGGCTATCATGCTAGGCTACGGCATATCTTGGCTATCATGCTAGGCTACAGTATAACTAGGCTATCATATCATGCCTGGTTAACCACGGTGCGGCTACTGAGCACAACAGTACGGCCCTGATCCTTAATGGTAGAACGAGAATGCCACACCATCATACTCAGAGGTTTTCACCTTCTTGCTCAGGGAACTACACATATTACGGAATGCACGATAGAGAAATATAAGACCACTGGATGAACATCAATGAGGTGTACCGGACAAACCGGGTTATGGAAGCTACGTGGAACTGCGGGTTGAGGCTTCCAACAGCCTGATCGACCAACGTCCCACCTTAGCAACTTGGACTCAGTCCCAGCTGTGGGGATACACGACCTTCGAAGTCTACGCCATGTACACGTCATGTATATCACTCAACTCCAAGTTTAATCATTAGTTTCTATTGTTGTGCCTTTCCGTATTAACTTATTATTCTACGTAACTAACCACTGTAAATATGTATAACTACGACATATATATGGTATTAGTCTGGGTAACCAGTCCTGCCAGGGAAATGCGGCGGCCTTTAGTTATCTGTCCTAGGCTACCGCCAACGTGCGATAGCCCAAAATCTTACCCAGATTCTGAAGTACCTACACTAAAATTGTGAGGCCTGTACGTTGGCCTACTGGGAAAGAGTAACAAACACAGATACGAACAGGTCTTCTCATGGTTCTCCTCAAGTCTTCTTCAAGGTTGCCCTAGATCTTCCCAAGCTCTTCATCAGATCTTCTCAGGGTCCTTCTCCGTCCTCCCTTGTCCTTCCCAGTCGTTCCCCAGGTCCTCCCCAGCCACTATGTTGGACACAAGAAAAATGAAAACCCTACGGCATTACCGACCCGCGTTTCACCCTGAATATATATACAGGTTTGAAAAGCGGCCTCCTGGTGACTTACAGACACCCTTCTAGGCCAACGTGCGGCAGCTCAAAATCTTGCCCAGATTCAAAAGCACCTACACCCTAAATTTGTGGTCTGTAGGTGCGGCGATTCGACAGTGAGGGTAAGGCACAAACATTTGAAAATATTTAGATACATTTACGTTTCTCGACTGTCTCTGGGGATGGTGGGAGCCTAGGGTGGGGGTTGAGCTGCTTGGGTTTCCGGGGGCACACAGGGTGAATCCGTGGGCCAGCCTGGACTACAGGCGCCGACTTAGGTACAGGTGCTCAAGGTTCCGTGTGCAAGGCGACGGCACCGGAGAGCTGCGCCTCTTGTTTTGTTATGGTTCCTTCCCCTCGCCCGATGCCAACACCACCACCTCTCTCCACCACTAACACCTCTTCTACACTCCTTCCCTCGTCTACTACCAACACCACTCTCTCCACCACCAACACCTATATTCTCCTTCCCTCGTCTACTACCAACACCACTCTCTCCACCACCAACACCTATACTCTCCTTCCCTCGTCTAATGGCAACACCAACACTTTCTCCAACGCCCTTAACAGTACCACAATCGCCCGGTGCCACATTCACCAATCTCGACCAACATCACCATCTTCATCACCAATGATGTCTCTTCCAATGATAATGTCTCCACGAGAGAGAGAGAGAGAGAGAGAGAGAGAGAGAGAGAGAGAGAGAGAGAGAGAGAGAGAGAGCGCTAGCCTGGCAAGTGGCTGGTATTGATCAACAAACGAACCACATGACCTCCTACACCCATGTTCTCCATCAAGTAAACAAACGCACCACACAGTATACGGCTGAGCAACTTCCACTAAATACGGGTCTCTCTTTACCACTTGTTCTCTGTTGTATGTTTTCGTCGTAACATCGTAAAAGAAAAAAAAAGTTACTTAGCGAGGAGATATCGCCACGCTATCTAAGCTAAATTTCTATATCAGATTTAATGACTATCATAAGAGAAATGACTCATCCTGAAATACATCGTTGGTTAAGAAAAATTATGGTAATCCCAAAGAATGATCAGACTTACACCAAATTTATAAAGATGTGTTGAAAATTATATACAGTTTTTACCATCATTAAAGTTTCGAAAAGAATGATAAACTTTAAAAAAGATAACATCTAACGGCTTAAAAGTATTTTCCTTTTCCTTCTTCTTTATACTTGAAGGATTTCAGAGACTTTAAATCATCAAACACACACACACACATACACACACACACACACACACAGCGTTACTGACCGTGTTCAGCACATTGCTCGCCCGGGGTCGAGCCCACATGGGTTCCAATCCTGGGCGTGGAAAATATGTTTGTTTGTGTGTGTGTGTGTGTGTACATACATAGGTATAAAGACAATGTACATATACACAAGTATACCGGACGAGGGAATACGAGTGTAAAACTCATTCCTCGTAACACAAACTAGTGATCATATACACCTTATGCATCCCCAGTCAAACCTCAGTGTAAGACCTGATCCGGTGTGGCCACGTGGTTGCCCAGAACTCTGGCGAAAGATTAAATATGAACTTCCCCGTAAGTTGAGTCAAAGCCTTATTGTGAATCCATGACCAGTTACGCTAAGTTTAATTAGCGATCTGACTCAAGTTGATGTAGAACTGGAACACGATGTGAGCTTTGAAGCAGGTGATCCAACGTTATGGAGCGCCAATTAATGCCCCTGTATACCTTATGTCAATCATGAAGGCTCGTCTCTACCGTCACAACAAGGTCAGAGACCACACCATTCTCCTTCCGTAATCAGGCAAGCTATTTGAGAACGTGGTCAGCATGCAGCAGCCCAGCTGATCTGGTGGACGAGTGTATACATCATTTATAATATTTTGAAGTTGCGCTATTTACGTCGACCTCTACAATATGGATTAATTTTCCAAGGTAGATGGGGTCAAGGCCTTCACAGATGATGACATACCTGTATCTTTGGCACAAAGCTGTCAGCCACTTTCACATTAATCAAAGAAAGCTTAGTTATAGCTCTGATGATCCTTACATTAAGCTTAGCTGAAGCGGTGGGTATGATAGGGCGAGGTAAATAACACATGAGACGACTTATAAGCTTCGTGGAACGCATTTCATACCACTTGGAAGTTCCACATGTACAGACTAACCTTCTCGGTCAGAAACAAACTAATTTTCAATGAAATAAAACCAGTTTTAGCCCTTCTTTTAACACATACTCGACAAAATGTTTTGATAGTGTTTTTATAGTTTATAAAAGCGACAAAACACGATGGAATACGTAAAAACAAAATTCAATCTGTGAACAAGGTCTGTCGTGTCTTGACCTCACTCTCATGAAAGAACTGAAAATGTGTGATAACAGGATATAGGTCAAGGGTCACCAGGTCCGGCACAGGTGTTATCTTTTATCTTCCAAAACCTGCGGGATCAACACAAAACATCTACGCTTTGCACTGCGACTGCAAAGGGGAGGAGTGCGTTACAGGCTGGCAATGCAATCATGAAATGAAAATCGTCAGGAAGTGGACCAGAACACGACCATACGGGGCACGTAACACGAGTGTAAGCCTCTCTGCACACACACACACACACACACACACACACACGTTTTTAAACTACGAAATGTTGGTTCACACAACCTGACTTTCCTCAGCCACTTCTCATCCCCACCCAAGTCTGGGAACAGGTAAGTGGCGGGGCTGTTTGACCGAACACCGCCCTAACCTCATCACCAACTCCCTTTATCATCCTAGTTGTTCTAGTTTATTCTAGACATGACGCTAGCCTCTCTCCTTGAGCACTGGCCTTCCTCGTGTCTCACACCTGACAAGCGCGCGCACAGCTATGGCACTACATAGAGTTATGTCTCCTCCAACACGTGAGTACAGTTACATATACCTCGAGAGTCAGACGGCGCATCATACGGTCAGAAGTCTTACCTGGAAAATAAGAAGGAAATTTGGGTCAATAAGATAATAGTTCCTGGTCTGGCGACACCACACACCACATTCCCTGGTCCACTGAGGGATACACAACGGTCTCCGAGCTGGAATTGCCTACTTGAGGGAAGAACTTCACACTCAGTTAATATAGATATGGGTCCTTATCTGGAGACAGTACGTGGGGGGGTTACAGAAGCATGGGTGGAGGTACTGAATAAAGATCGGCTCAATGAATTCAGGCATCGATTGAAAATACACGGCTGTAATATTACAAAACTGGGAGAGGGAGGGTGTCATAGGAACTAGTTGAATAATCACAAAACATCTTAAGACCAAGTTGGGGTTGGGGTACTTTTACGCTTTTTAAAGTAAACCAGGTATATCTGCATAGTACATGAGGCTTTGAGGAAAAAATCCTGTAGTTTATGCATTATACATTTAACGAGGATTAACTGAACATTAAGTGAAATGCAATAATATTGTGGTTGACATACATTATGTATTTAATGGTAAACATTAAGTGATGAGTAGTTTCACCTTGGTTGAGGTACAGTAATACAGTAGTGGACATGCACATAACAAAGAGAAATCTATATCATTTACTTGCTTAGCTGTGCACTTGTTCATGGGTTGTGTGTGTGTGTGTGTGTGTGTGTGTGTGTGTGTGTGTGTGTACCGTTTTATCTCTCCTCTTAGAATAGGGACACAAAAGGAATGAAGAATATTCACTCTAATATATCGATATCGTGACTCAGATCAGAACCTAATGAAAAACTATGTCGTCTCAGACGACATGAAATATATGTAAACAAAAAAAAATAATGGATTATAATCATTTTTCTGAGAAACACGTGTGGCTGTCCGAGCCTCCGGCCTCTGTCACTGTGTGATATTTTTTCCAAGACGACCATAAATTTACCAGAAAAAAATAATATCACAAAAGCCTAGAGTGATCGTCTTGGGATAGCGGAAGCATGGGAAGAGGAAGGAGTCTCCTGTCTGTATTTTGCGACTTTGTAACTTCTGTAAACAAGTGGCGTATATCAAGAGGTCCACAGTCATACAAGGAAATACATCCATACAGATATATCTGGGAACTTAAGAGATGACTTTCATACCCAAACGCTCTGAAAGCCTTTCCTAAGCTAATTTGGTAGAGTCTGTTCTTACGTGTGATGGCTTTATCTTTGCAGTCTCTTGCTCATGTTATGAAGACAATGATATATATGAACAATAGGTCCACAATCAAAGATATTCTCAGCCATACAGAGATCAAACGACTTAACTCCAGAGTTAAACAGACACAATGACAACCAGACTAAGAAGAATGCACATAAATAACATAAATACTGAAAGAAAGGAATCAGTTGAGAGCGGACAGGAGCGGACAGGAGCGGAGCGGCACCCCGACACCGACTGCTCAGCTCCCAGCGACAAGACTTGCTGACCAGCCGTCTCATTACCTCCACAATGACCTGTGTGTGGCTTCAAGACAACGTAGGACAAGAGACTATTATCACATGAGCCAGAGCCACGTCCTCAGCTCTACCATGATGTAACATCAAGACTGCGGGTCTGGGCCTGAAGGTGACAATCGCTGTGGTTACCGGATATATGAGCGTTAATCATGTCTTTAAAATGGGGAGAAAAAGTATTTGGCAAACAGTGTTTTAAAGGAAAAAAGTATAACTATTTCTTTGCTGTGCATAAGTAACTTATTCAAGGATCTACTTTTTAAAGAAGTACTTTCACCTTTTATCTCTCCTATTATCACGAACAACCTCGAGAGACTTTATGGTCTGTTGCAGTTTTCATTCCTATGTAAATTCAGTGACTGTGAGGACCAGAGAGTGAGTTCAGGCGTCGGCCCATCACTGCTCAGTAATGTTTGAGACTACATCTCACTGCTCAAGTGTCCGTCCTCTACACACGCCTCTTCTCAATGTTTGCTTCTGGATTAGTAGAAGAATACAAATATACAGCTTTTCATATCATTTCCTCAACATTTAAATGCATTTTTCAACTCAAATCTAGCACCAGTACCATCCACACTACAGCATCACTGGAAGACATCCAAGCAACAGGAAAAAATATTTTTGGAAGCAACACATCATTTCAATGACCCAGTCAGTATAATAAATATCGGTGACCTGATGTAACACATGAGCACTGCCTCGCCTGACCTCCCAAGTAATCTGCCCGATCACATCTCAACAAGGTCACAAACCTGGATTACAGTCCAGAATCTCCGCACCATCGTTATCTCCTCAAAGGAAGGGACCTTAATTAAGCTACATGTAGGAGAGGCCTCTTCTCCTAAGTAACTGCCCGGATTCTCGACATAACAGTCCCACTCCACAAAGGAGGCAATATGGATTCAAACGACAAAATCACCCAGTAGTACACAACCATCCTCTGATCTCTCCTGCCACTAAGGATCGTCTGGATCCATCTAGAGCCACAGGATCACCTTTTCAAAACAGTTTTATCGCTGAAATTAGGATTAATAACCTTTGACCCTTTGCAACTGGAGCAAAGGTCAGACTAAAAAGAAAAAAAAAAGAGAAAACGTTCCATTTAAATTTCATGTCCAACAGCTCAGATAACAGAAAAATAGCGAACATTTGTATGTCAGGAAAAAAAGAAAACGAAAAAGCCGCAATATGTTTCCATACCTAAAGGAGATATACCCAAAAGATAGCGCTAATTCTACTTATCAAAATTAGGAAAACCAAGCAGCCAAGTCTTACTGCAATCCATTCAGAAGAATAAGTTGCCGTGAGGAAACAAATCATCAAGAAGCGAGGTAGTGACCCACCTGACCTTTGACATGTTCACCTTTAAATCATTTACGACCTCTGTCCTCCAAATGAAAACAGTCATGCTATAAGTCCATGAAATCCAGCCCACTTCATTGGAATCACTGCAGGGAAACGAAACCACACCTAAAATTAAAATGGGCTTCGGTTAACTTGACCTTGAACCTTCTGAACACCGCAAAATAAGAACGCCCTGTTAAAAGCAACTTCTCACCATATCTTACTCAAACTGAGAAGAATGGGTTTGTAGCTATCTTAAACTATAACTGGATGGACAGAAAAGATTATACTTATACAGCCTAGCTGAACACTGCTTCGCACAGCCTAAAGAACCTGAAGGATAGCTTGATGTTGTACTCTGCGACAGGCATCATCATCATTCTGGTAATCTCCCAGGGTCCTGGGTTAAGGATATCAATATCCTCTGATGTTAAATGTCAATATACTATAAAATCCAGCCTTCCGTTTGCTTTGAATATTGTCGCAGATAAAATTATACAAGTATCAGGAATTTCCAACCCCGAGCAACCGAAAGTAACATCACTAATGGAGTATTTCGAACTTCGTACCATACAAAATTATGAAAATAAAACTTGCAGTGAATGTAAGACACAAAGGCAAATCCCACCACCACAGTTGAGACCGAGAAACGTTAATGATGATGTGATTATGACGGATGAGTCGCACAACAACGCAGCCTTTTAAAGCCGGTGAAACTGCTGGCCAAGAAAATTAACAACAGAGGTTTTGTTGGCATGGAGCCCGTTAAGTCCACTGAATTTCTGGAATATCACAAAAGCGCTATTTTACACAGAACATGGAAGCAAGATTCATCATAATGCACATAGAGAAAATATACAAGGTTTTGTCCTGCTTTACACTCGGAAATAATCGCTTACTACAGCGAGACACGAAGGAATGTGCAAAATAATGCCCTATGAATGCAAAAGCGTAGCGCTATGGCTGGTACCATCCAGGAGTAAACAGACGGACTTTTCATGTCCAATTTCATTATTGCTTTATCTAAGTTTTATATATTTATACAGCCACAGGCACTACTAAGAATCGTTAAGTGTCGTATGAGCTATCGGAGACAACAGTATGGCAGATCTGGTTCACGGAACTGTCAATGGTAGTACCGGAGTTCATCGGGCACCAAGTACCACATCATCCTGGATGCATACCACAATAAATGCAGAGTTGCATAATCAAACAGCCTCGTAGGCGATGACCACAATATGGTAGCTTGACCGCACCCTGAACCGTTAATGTGCAGCAAATACAGGGGAGACAACTATGTCTTCATAAGAGCATCAGACAAATTTCTTTAGAGTAATTGCTTAACCACTCTTGGTGTTCAGGCATGCCAGCCGTCACCAACAGCCACGTAAGCCACGCCTATACCAAGCCGACCAACCGGTTGTGAAGAAAAATATAAATTCTAGGAAATGCTGACGAACTCAACACAAATAGCATATATATATATGTGTGTGTGTGTGTGTGTGTGTGTGTGTGTGTGATCAATGTTTCAGACTCAATAGTAAAAAAAAAAAGGTGTTAGGGTGGGCCACTCTAACAGCTACTGTGGCGGCTCATGAACCCACAACAAACGCGTGACAGGCATAAACTAATACGTAAACTGACTCCAAAGGCGTTTGTTCACCACACCCAATGAATATAATTATACTGATGGTCTAACTAAGACTAGTTTTGTAGGGGAAAGGGAAGGACCGTCTCCAGACACAAAGTCGGTAATTACACAACAAATATTTGTCCTTAGACTAGTTTTTGCACAACATGCCATGCCTTTAAAAGGTGCTTGTCCGACAGGCTGGGCTTGCCTCACTCTCCTCATCAGATCTACAGCAATATATCTTACCGCTGCACCACTATACCCTTCCTTCTCTTACTCTTGATCAATATACTAAGGATCAGGATTCTAAGGAAAATGTAGAAAATCATACCAAAATGTAATCAAGGATTCTATGGGGTAATGAAATCATTACACTTCATTTCAGACTATTACTATTATTTCCCCAAGTCCAAGCATTACATGTGTGAGGTAATGAAGGGGGGAGGAGGTGTCCGACGACTGGGCCAGGCCTACCAACCCTCCCGCAATGCCGCCGCCAAACTGCGTAGTTTTCGTGGTTCGTGGTTCACTGCTCCCGTGCGGTCTGCCTGTTCCTGTTACTCCCTCCCCACGTCTTCCATCTCTAACTTTGCTCTCATACACCTTCAACTTAAATTCTTTAAAGTGGATCACGTTGTTCTGAAGCAGATTCTACACATTAGGCGAAAAGAAAGGTTGGAAAATGAGGTCAATCCACCAACCCTACCTTGTTGCATTAACCTCACACCATAATCTTTTTCTCTCGTTCGGACAGCGTCGTGAAGCCTTATAAGAGAAAACGAGTCTTGTCATTAGGGTAAAAAGAATAGTGACTGGTCAACCTTACCTATCATACATATAGTATATCTTATCAAAATTGCCGGTAAAGGTAATCTCGTATGTTAAAAAAAAAAAAAGGTTATTTCAAAACCAATACAATTACCCCAGTTTCCTCACTAACAAATATCGCAAACAATGGTCGGAATTATTTTTAAATAATAATGATAATACTGGCAGAGTTGGTTGCTGCCATATTTGAGAAGCCTGGCACATACTCGAGGGCTTTATAAATGTGCATGATGGGAGGCACGGTTCCAAGGCGGTGAGGGGAGGGCACACAGCGGCACGGTGACGGGGGAGCCCCTGGAAGAGAGCCAGGTCTCCTCCACCACCAATGCACCTCCTTCGGTTATGACGTCACGGGACCGCCGCTGACGCCAACATGTGATTATTACGACGTTATCGACGTCTGTCGCTATGGCGGACGCCCACAACGGAGAGCCTTTTAATTACATATTTGTGCCAGACGACGCGGACGCGCATGGCTTCCATCAGGCGCTGCAATGCAGTTCGGTAGAGTAGGTACCATTTTACCCAGCAGGCAGGCAAAGTGCTTACGTAATAGTCTTCATTGCGACGCACGCTCTGTAAACCAAGGCTGAGACGCAGTCCCGCAACAGAAACACATGCTATTTTGCGACGTAGGTAGTGTTATCACAACTTAAACGCAATCAATCTTGCAACACACACACGCACGCAGGACATTTTGCTATGTATTCAAAGCGACCAGAACGCACAACGACCAACTTCAATCTATATGTATATTACTCCTTTTTAACATGGTAATTACTTTTACGACGGTAGAAAG
>JAUUDZ010412091.1:0-15024 GCA_032361705.1 Panulirus versicolor | reverse complement strand
CACACACACACACAGAGAGAGAGAGAGAGAGAGAGAGAGAGAGAGAGAGAGAGAGAGAGAGAGAGAGAGAGAGAATGACGACTAGAAATCAAACCAATTGGCACATACTTAAACAACAGAGAAAGTTTGGCAAAAGCTACAAGGAAAAACGATAATACAAACTACTGACATTTCCAGAGACCTTGGCAGTAGTACAAACATGAACGTCCTTGGTTGCCACAGTGCAATGGTGCGTCGCAAATGTAAACAATAAACAACGCTTGGCTTAGCATTAGTTAATTTTCCTGCCCTAAACTAACAAGATGCAATACAGATATACCTCAGTCAGCCAAGGGTATACAGAAAGGGCACTCAAGTTTCCTGAATACTTTCCCCACAAAACCCACAAACTTATCTTCCTCTGTCCAATTCCTTCTTTCTCCTCTTGTCTATTCGCCACAATGAGAACAAGAGGAAATGTGTAACTACCTACAAGTATCTATTGCCAAAACGACAGGGATATCGCGTGGCGCTCACCGCACGCCTTGCCTACCTCCTTACCTTTCACTTTCTTGAGCACTTTAAATGCTATTCCCTTCTACCTGATCACCAGGGTGGAATTCGCAGATCTAGGTCTCCTATTTAAATCACCTTTGGTCATTCTCTCCCAGGGATTTTGTTGAAGTTGTTGTCTTAGCCATCGAAATTACCCAAAGCATCTGACGGGGTGTGTCATAAGCCTTTGCTTTGCAAACTTTTTTCCTTTGGCTTTGTGCTTCTCACTGTTCCCTAATGCACAGCTTCCTCTCCAGCCGATCCACTGCAGTATTTCTCAATGAAGCGACTTCAACCTCATCTAACCTATCAACTATGGCACTACTTAGGGTTCTATCTTATCGTCTGCTCTCATTCTTCTGTGAATGACCACAACCTTTGTTAATTTCAGCTTCTAAACATCATTCTTATGATGATGATCTCAATTTTCACCCTTCCTTTCACTCCCCCCCCCCCCTCCCCATCTTCCTTTTAGCACTCGATGTTGTTCTCGTAATAAACGTATTTCCTCTTATTTAGGAACTGTGCAACACCTCAGAATGGGTAATCGGTAAACTGGTTAGATCTAAAAGTACTAAGACGTAATTTCTACCCAAATCTCTTTTTCTTTAAGTATTTCGTTTCCCTATTTCATTTCAAAACACCGTAGTTTAACCTTGCAAGAACAATAATTTGTTGAGCATAAGGGTGTCCTCTACACTTTTCTGGTTACCCTATTATAAAGTCTGCGTCCTAAAAGCGGAGGATATAGTGTAGGTGCCATAAATATTAACCTTGTAAGCAGCTGTTTAAGATCTACACTTCCACCTCTTTATTATGAGACAATTCAAAAAGTCTTTTGTTTCATTACTTCTACCATAACCTCTCTTCAACTATCCCTTTATGTACGCCGCGTTGCTTTTTTTTCTTTTTCTCTATTTTACGGGTATTATTTTGGACACTTCTCATGAACTGTATGATGCCCCCTTCCCTCGAACAGCTATGATGCAGAATTCCCTTCGTCTTTCCCTTTTACATTCAACCTCTCTGCCTTTAAAAATCAGACCAACAAATACCTGTGGAGACCTGATTAATATGTATATCATTTCTCTCTTCTTTCCTGTCACCCAAGATTGCCTTTGATTAGGGCTTGATTTCCTCGTCGCCTTGCCAGTCACTATATACAAAAAATGAAAAAGGCAAGTCATTTACACAACACCCACTCGTACCCCCAGAGTTCAAGCAAGTAGAAAACGTATGACGAGAGGGGTAAGCTAAGTGAAATGATGACATACAGAATAGGGACGTCCAGCCTGTACGGCAGAAACGATAGAGACTGGGAACACGAATGCAAAAATTCTCTTTCCTTATGTCTAAATGGACACTCACTCATATCCTTCAACATAAAGGAAAAATGATTCGCTAAGCCGTTGAACTCTGCGTTGGCTTTCACTGAAACAACAGGATAATGCATTCGGTTATGAGAATCACAATAACGCACCGGGAACTCACTTTCATTGGCGAATGCGCCTTTCGTAAAGGTTAGGCCAACAAGGATCCCTGGGTAACCTCCCACTACCATCTTGTCACTGTGAACGGGTAATGATGCTAGCTGGTAGCGTACTTGTCATGGGGTGCAGTAGGGGTCTAGTCAGTCTAATGATCCGCCAACTTGTTAACATCCGAGTCAACACATGTGGCGATAGCACTTTGTAAGAGTCCTGAATAATGTCCACATTCTTAAGTACCTACAAATAATATTCAGAGCCTCTAGATGCTACAGTCTGACCATAAATGCGTAAAAAACGAACGTACAAAGACTTCAAGGCCTTGTATGACAGCGTAGAATCTGGCCAAGATTCTGAAGTACTTACACCCATAATATGGGGACGGTGCAACTCTGTTCGTCTCTGAAAGCATAACGTACAGCCACTTGAAAGTATTTGTTACATGACAATGAGAATGGGCTGCGTTGATATCAAAATGAGTAGACGATACTCAGCCATGAAAATAAAGCTACAACAAAGAGTGAACATCTATAGCCGCAAGTCGAGAGAAACTGCTTAGACCGGGCTCACGGGTGGCAAATGAACTTTGATACCGATAAGGGCAAAGTTGTACCAGATAACGAGAGCAAGCTATGGTATGAACTTAAGCTACAATAAGTAAACGGAGCAAAAGTCTTAGGTTTGATAGTTTCTGATAAAATAAAGCCAAATGAGAAATGCGTAACAGGCAAGAAAAAGAACAAAATTCTATGTTTTGTTGTCAGGGGGAATTCGAATTCTAGTCTTCGAAAATAGTCTATATAATTTACTGGTGCGTCTCCACTTTGAATATTCAGCTCAGTTTTGGTCACTGTGCTTGAAAAAGACATAGCGCAGTACAAAAAGAGTGCATTGGCAAGCTACCAAGTTGTTTCCCTATCCAAGAAGTAAATCTTATGACAGTCGGCTAAATTACCTGCACATAGCTTAGAGAAGAGAAAGGGAAGAGAGATTCGATACAGGTATAAAGGAATCGTCAAAACCTATGATAATCTCGATCTAACCAGCTACTACTACACCTACAGTAATGGTACAGCTAACAATGCTCACTACATCTGTAGTACAGACTACTGGAGTTTACGACACTCCCATAAGGATATCACAACCTAGGTCCACAGGGCTGACGACCTTCGGTAGCTTATAGATACCTCGCTAGCCAGTCTAGTGACGCGTTTATGTTTTATTCTGTCTTTGCTTATACAAGCTTTGTAGCGTCACGAATTTTAATCTTGGCGCACGTCAGTTGCATGTGATCAGCTTACGGCCGTCTCTGAGGCTACCCATTGAACAAGCGCCACTTTTGGAGAGCTTCAGATGCCGTGATGTGGGTTTCAGCAAACTCACTAAAGTCTGTGGCATGACACCCAATTTCTACTCGGTCTACTAGGCATGCCCTATTCCACGGTAACCATTATACTGGTACCATCATAAATGTGATAAGCTCCTGATGTGAGGGACTCTTACAGACATGTCTAGCTCTCACATACAGCTGCGGTGTAAGTGGAGAGGGATTGCACCTTATACAACTGCATCCTACAATAATTTTCCTCATGTTCATGTAAGTCCTATTTAACTCTGGTACTCAATCTAGCATAACCTTAGAGGGGAAATGAGACAGAAACCGCTCTCATAAGGAAAGCGATGTTCCTTGGCGAAACTGAATCAATAGGATACAACATAGTCTAGCCAAGACCAGATAACAGAGGCTTTAGCAGGGCAAGATTAAGCTTGTAAGGAACCCGGGGCAAACAGGTTGTGGAAGGAATTTTCCAAAGGCCGGAATAAAGTTTCCTGGAGACCGGGAGTACCATCACAACTCCTCATCTTTAAACTAGAACGATCAAATAGAAATAAATTACCTGTATGATTGATTTGATCCGAAATGATACTGAATCAGTAGATACACTCACTCATCCCATTAATCACTCAAACACTTGATAATCATGTTTCAAAATGATGTCAACTTTTGAGAGATGCTCAGGGGAATACGTCTCAGATTCCCTTGTATTTATGCTACCACTGGACTAGACAGAGATGTATGTCGAGCCATCAGGGAGAGAGATGGTGCTCTGTCAACAACACGATACGATCCCCACATGCACATAGATAACTGATTACCCATATCAATGATACTGCCTGGAGATGTATAAGAACAACGATGATCTCTTATAATTGGTGTCCTGTGCGATATCAACTCTCAGATTAATGGAAGCATTATTCCCTATATACTCAAACGGTTGATATGTATGACCTATCAGTTTTAACATTGAAGCCAATGTCCTCTTGGTTACTATCCTGTGATCCTACGTATACTATTTGTAATCACTCATCAGCGCTTTTTCTTACCTTTCTTGTGATACTTCGAATCCCTATATTTATTGTGTGTGTGTGTGTGTGTGTGTGTGTGTGTGTGTGTGTGTGCCACACTAGAACTTCAAATAACTATCTGAAAAGAATGAATAACAGAACAATAAGTTATTATCTATTATTACCTAAAACGAAATCTTCAGGACTCCTACAAATTGTCCTCACCACATTTGTGGTCTCGTCAGATACCCAGAACTCTGCTGCACTCTTCCTTTATCTCTTGCTTAAATGATCAAAAATGTATCAGACTAAGGGAAACAGAGCTAATGAAAACTCATATATGATTAGCCATTAACACAACACTTGCTCCTTCCCTGAGCTTACAAGCGAACATAAAAACGTATGACGTTAGGCTCCTTCCCTGACCTTACAAGCAAACAGAAACACGTATGTCGTTAGAAATAACCTGAGGAAATGACTGAAAACATATTGAAAAGTTTGACAGATGACAGAAAAGACGAAGATTAGGTTCACTACTACAAAATTCCATTTCCTTAGGAAAAAAAGGTAATCACTCATTATTTCACTGTACAAGCGAGGAGCTATGATCTTAAATGATAAAGTGGCTTTTACGACACGACACGGCAAAAAATCTCGTTCGTCGGCGCATGCGCCAAACTTAAAGGCTAAGCCATAAAAGACCTACCTCCCTTCAGTATCAAGCTGTCACGGTAGGAGGAAAGAGGTAATGTTGGCTGGCAGTGTACTCATCACGGGGTGCAGCAGGGGTCTAGGGCTGGAGATGGTCCGCCAACTTGTTACATCCGACGATCCGCCAAAAGTGGTGATAGCACTTTGCAGGAGTCCTGATAATGCTGTTGTAAGTAATGAATTATCGTTCACATGTTCATTGCTGACAGAAGGGCATTCGAAGAGTTACTGTGTGGTAAAAATGATGGGGATTTTAGGTATAATGTCTTAGCTTTGGATAATCTTCGTCTAAGTGGCTATTTCAAACTAGACTTATCTGATTTCACTCGTAGTAATGAAACAAATTCGTGGGCAAACATTTTACTTCCAATGAGGCAGACTACTTTTTATATTCTTGAAACGATTGTTAACATAGGGAGTGATTCGTCACTTCGGGTTGCCGTAAACATCATAGATATGCTTTAGACTTTACAGATATTTCGCTTCGAGTACAGTGAAGATATGCCATACGTAAGGTGGGCTCTCGCCTTTTCGGAGCCCAGAGCCGTTTCTTTTCGGTTGAAAATCTAGGGTGTGTGGGGCAGCATTTCCTGCTTTCTGACAGCTGCCAAATAATGAAAAGGACCAGAGGGGTTCCCCTTATTGGTCGAAACCCTATTTTCTGAGCGTATAGGAAGGGTTGGCCCTGGATATTCGCCTTCTAAGGTATGCATAACATCTTCGGGTTCTTCTCAAGTCCTCTGTTTTCTTCCCTTACCACAGTAATATCTTGTAAATGATTTAGTTCTGATACCTTTCACGAACACGAACACCCTCGAAAGGACCCAGAACTAATCTGTTGCTTTGTGCAATTCTTTGTCGGTGCCTTACAAAGGCGTAAGAAGCTTAAGCTACCGAGTGACCATTGCATTTTTTCCATTGATGCAGGAGATTGTCATGAGCTGCTGACTAATGAAGCTAAGTGGTTTATAAAACATTGTGTAATGCATGAATCATAAGTAGCATATCACAGCAGCAAGACATATGCAGTAAATAGTAGACTACTTTGCAGATAGTTTTGTGTAATTTTAAATCATAGAAACATATAAAGTATTTCATTTGATCACAAACAATATGGCTGACGGCTACTTTTCCTCACACAGAAATTACAGACGCTGGCCAAGGACCACAAGATGGTGAAGATTCTTAAGTTTGGTAAGATGATCTGCAGCTTTGTAATTGTTGTTTTCTCTCTTTTTGATACACATAGGCGTACTTCCTCCCCGTACGGCACAAACAGATGCAAATAGTGGTTTTAGGATTATCCTTAACACCTGAAGGGGTGTTAAAGATCTTTTGGGTGATAAGCTTAATTCAAGAAAACCAACTAAACAATCACAGGCTTCCGCGGTGTAGTGGTTACCGTTTCTAACCATAAGTCAGAACGGGCTCGCCCGGGGTCCATCTCGCGTGGGTTCGAACCCTGGGCGCGGCAATCGGTCCACACCCAACCCAGGTGTTTATCCTCCCTTCAGGGCTGTTCAATAAATGGGTACCTAGCTTACAATGGTATGTCTGTGTACACACGAAAGACGGTGCATACACAGTATTCAAGGTTAAGAGACGGGTATGACACAAATGTAAAGCTCTCTCTCCGTAACACAAATGATAATCACACACACACACACACACACACAAAGCTTCTCCCCTCCAAAATATTTTTTGGATGCATGACTACATTTCTCATAATAGCTCTAAGCTGGCGCGTAACGGAACCATTAATTATGAGTCATGGTCACTTGTGACTGCGATATTGCAAATGATAAGTCGCGTGCCACAAATTACCGTCAAACAAATCACCTGAAGTTGTTTGCATTGTATACGAAAAAGTAGTTTTCAAAATACATGCCTCATCAGCAGGGAAAAATATTCCTTTTTGCAAATATTATGCCGCTGAAAATGACTTGTCATCGACACACACACACACCCAGAACTTCAGTATTATCAAATTCAGCACAAGAATGTCTTTGCATGCTCACCAAACACAAGCTTTCTCGTTTTAAAATCAAATCCTTGTGGGTACATGACGATAGTCCAGAACGATGGCTTAGTAATGTCGAATACCTGCTGAAAGAGACGAGGGAACAAAACTGAACTTTTTTCCTCGTCAAGAATGCAGTGAAACTTTTCTAGACCTATTTTCAATGCAGATTACAGATATTTGGAGCGTTTCGGTACGTCTCGCATTCTTTCAAAGGATACATATTTTCTCGGTTCATATGCAGCTACATGATGCACGGACGAAGGTAAACATGATGATATTTGTACTAGTTCAAATTTTCTATTGCAGAAATTCAGTATTCCCTAAGGTAGAAGGTATACAAAGAAAATACTATCCAAATAGACAAGCTAGAAACATTGAGCTTTTAACCTTCTATGGCAGCGATCTTTACAAGCTAAAAGCGCTGAGCTTTGGACTTCCTGTGGTGCTCTGACTTAATTTCGTCCTTGTATAACATCTAGCAGTAATCTGCAAGCATTCCGTCATTTCAGAAACCGCTAATATCGATGCTCCATCACGCTTATGTCCTTGTTCGTCGGACATGCTCCAATGTTCTCCGCAAAAACGCCCAGATGTGAATGGAGGAATTGCATCTTGAGCGACATTCTACATCCCATAGCAGCATAGGATTTCGGAAGTCTTTTCATGACGCCTTCAAAATCCGGAGATCTTATGTCTCCCAAGAAATGTTCACATAGCCAACCGAAAGAGTTCCCAGGCCTCTAGCCCAAGTCATCAAGATGTGTGATGCTGAAATTGTGGTCATTCAAGAGTTCCTTTATCTGTGGACCAACGAGAATGCTTTCTTTCAACTTGGCCTCTGTGATTGGAAAAATTTCCACCACATAACTCGAATCCTTTCGAGTTTCTCTTGGTAAGTGTTTACACAAATTGCTTCATGAGACCAAGCTTTATGTGGAGCAGCGAAGGAAGAACATTTTGTGGATCAACCAGAGGCTTATCCTGGACACTCGAAATTCCTGGCTCATATGATCTTCGTTGAGTCTAGTCCAACTCCATATAATGCATAGAAGTTGCTCGACTATTTCAGAGGCATAAAAAAAAACCCAAAAAAACTCGTGACTTCTGACTGCATTCCCATCAGCATGCCAATCACTTTCACGTACCCACATATTTTCCAGTTGTAGTTTTTGTATTTCATGGCATCTAGGAGCGCCTGCATGTTCTTATAACACTTTTTCATGTGCAGTGAATGACCTAAAAGAACGGAGAGTTTCTTGTTCCCATTGTGGAGCAGCACCGCTTTTACACTCCTCCTAGATGAGTCGATGAACAAGCGACACTGAGAGGGAACTTACTCTTGGGATAAGCAGTGTAAAAATGCGTCACTGTTGTAGCAAAAACAGAGCGGCTCAACCACGGAAAAATGAGTAGTAAGACTCTGACTCCTTTTCCCGAAATGAAATATGTGAGCGTCCTTTTTGAGCAGACATTTTTTTTTTCTTCTTTTAGACGAGACGCTAAAAGTTCAGCTTCATCTTTACGCAGTGCCAAATTTCGGACTAAATCATGTAACTTGAGAAAATTTCTTTGGTTTGTCGTCGTCAGGTACAAACTCTGCGTCCGTTCCCGTTTTCTTTTTTCCCATACAGCAGCAGCTTCCTCACCATACTCTCCTTCATCGTCGCAACTTCCGATGCTGTCCCCCTCCGGTAGTGGAATGTGGTAGGTTGTCATTGTTGTACGGCACTGGTCGCGTTGCGAAGTCCAGGTTTGGGTAGAGAATCTTCTGCTTGTTCTTAGCAGAAAAGTAGACGCGATACAAAAAAAAAAAAAAAAAAGGGATTTGCATTTTCGAAATCAGTGCTATAATTAGACTTACACAAGGGATCAGGTGACGACCATCCACTGGGTTCTAACTCAGTTTAGATTTCCGTTAATGCAAGTCATTTATCTTCTTAACTTGCCTTAAAGAGAATGACTAGTTTCTCGGTACGTTGGCCCTGCGTCATTTGTTTTTGTCTCCGCACTTCACTTCACATCGTCTCATCTACTCTCAAAAGGAACCCACTTATGCACTATACATTTTCTCTTTCAGGACCATCTTCATGGCTTGCAATCGTTTTCTACATCTACGAAGCATCCACAACCTCTCGTATCTTTTCTGCATGTGAAGTTGCTAACTACGAGGATTACATCCTTTAGAAAAAACAACCCGAAATTCTGGCCGACATTAATATATCAAATACGTGACCACTACAAAAATGCCGAGGATCATAATGATATGCAACAATGCGTCCCATTGTCTGCAAAGTGTGACTGGCTCTGCAGCGAAATCCATCGTTTTTTTTATTCTTTTATTTCTATGTTGAAGGCTCCAGTCATGAACTAAAGTCCACATCAAGGCTGGGTCCTAATTGAAATACAGAGAGAATTATGAAACTGAAAAAGAAAAGACAAGGGAAAGTATTTACGTTTTTTTGAGAAAGTGAAAAACCTGTCTTTTGAAATGTGCTAGATCACAGGTATTGGGAAAGACATGAGAGGGTAGAGAGTTTCAGAGATTTGACGTGAAGGGAAAGAAGCAGGTATCAAAATGGCCCACCCCTGAGTTGCTGAAGGTCACACAATAATCATGTGACGCAGCGGCTTGCCTAGTATTGCGTGGTCTAGCTAGTGATGTTGGCACACAAACATCTAGGTTTCGGGAACAAAAACCAAAGTAATACCTATAGAAGAGGGAAAGTGAACCACCATTGCGGCGTAGGGCAAGGGGGGTCAAGTTTGGACGTTAGCTTGGGACAGTTTATACAGCGGATTGCTTTCGACTCGACTCTGTCAAGCAAGGATGCACAGCTAGAACCAACCCAAATGTGAGAGCAGTACTCCATACAAGGACGAATCAGTCCACTGTATAAACGGAGCAACAGTTCAGGAGAGAAGTTTCAACATCTGAACAGGACACCCAGTTCTTAAAGGCAGACTTAGCTATTCCTGTAATGAGGGGTTTCTAAGAAAGAGTGAATGTTATAGTAATACCATGTATGTTCACTGTGTCAAGAGGTGGAATGACAAAGCCATCAAAGGAGAGACGAGAGCTGAAAAGTTTCCGACAGAAACGGTCTTGGAGGCATTAAACTTAGGTTAAAAGTGCAGAGAGATTTCCACCGAAGGTGAAACTAGGCAATAGACCTTGTGTGAGAGAGGAACATGATTCACAAACAATCCCTTACATCCAGCCGAATTAAAGACATTGAGGTCAACGGTACTGTCCCTGAGGGTGATGGCCCTAACCAGTGACCTGACCTCTTGATTAAAGGCGAGGCTATTGTATCCCCAAGTCGTACACTTATGCTCATGGGTCGTACTGTCATGTTCATGGGTCGTAGAGTCATGCTCAAGGGTCGTACTGTCATGCTCTGCGTCATAGAGTCATGTGTCATGCTCATGCGTCGTAGTCATGCTCATGAGTCGTACTGTCATGCTTCAGCGGTTAAGTGTGAGTCATGGACTTTGTGCTCACTGCGACAATCTTCTCTTCATTAAACTATTTAGTTAATGTGCCACAAACTAAGGCAAGTAATCATTCTTTTTTTATATAGAATTCGTCTCACTTGCACTTGGATTGCTGGCATCCATACCACACCCTCTCAAACACTTGACAACCTAATGCTCGCACAACTCTTTACTCTCAACTCTTAAGTCTTTACTGCCTTTCGTAAATAAAATTATGAATGTAGACTTTCTACTGGGTTCTCCGACGTCAAATGAGAATTGGCGTCACTGTCGGAGGAGACTTGGATGGTTCCCAAACCCTACTTGGTCGACATTAAGCGACTGGAACTTACCCTATTTTGTTTTAGACATAGTCCAATATCTTGCTCTTTCTGTCCTCATTTCTGCAATATTCGAGGTCTCGTATCTAATCCTTCCCTTGCAGAAAACTGTCTGTTTCCCTCTGATCATCATATCATATCTCAGAAACTCACACCAACTCACGTTCCCGTCCCTCTCCTTCCACTATTAGTTCCCCGTCTCGCATTTAACATATTTCCAATCTCTTTCGGACCTGTGCAACATTCTGGAATAAGGAAACTAACTTCGTAAAATTCAAATTCACTAGTGCTAAAACGCAATTTTTCCCCATGTCTCATGCCGTGTCTCTCATTTCCTTTGGTACAGTTTCAAGACAGCCAAATTTGAGGTGCCTACGTTACATAGTACCAGTTTCAACTGTTTCACACATATAAGCACCAATGAACAATATTCTGTTTACATTACTCTTAAAGAAATAACAATATCGTACAATCTTTAATTTCGCTGAAAATTTCCATAGAAATACATTTTTCCAGAGGCTATACCGGTCTCATTTGTAGTCCTTGTCAGTTTTCAAAGCCAATAAGCATAACAATGGTATACATATGGACAAAATTGATGCATAAGAAGTCAGGTTAAGAAAGGAGAAATGTTAGACGATAATTTTTCCTTCCAAATGTGTGTGTGCTTAGATGTTATGGACTACAAACGTCTGCCGAAGATAGTGGAAGAAGTGCGTGCAGAGGTGGGTAAGGAAGGCCTGAATCTGCTCATCAACAATGCTGCCGTTATAGAGATGAGCTCCCAAGAGCCCGGGATCCCACTGGAGCAGCTGGAGCCACAAGAGGTCAACAGGATCATGGAAACTAACGCCACAGCTCCGCTTATGTTGGTAAAGGTGAGTTGTGAAAGACTAAAGAGGAACAGGCTGGTGTAGGGGTGGAGGTATGCTTGCTTGCGATTGTTTTTGTCGAAACTCCTGAGTGTGAGGCTTTAAAGTGTTTATATAATCCTTAAGGGATACAGCACTGGAGGTTCTGATATCAGGCACTTGTAATTTTTCCCCAGTAAGTCTGATAAGAGAATATCAATTTCATATAACACCACATATAACATGACGTATAGTGGGAAAGCCTTGACTTTAGCAAGTAATTCTTGTTCTGAAGTTTGCGTAACGTGAAAGAAATCATGTATAAAACTGTCGGGTCGACAGAATTTTTTGTCAAGGATTTCGACGTCCCGAAGCTGATATAGATGGAATCAAACTTTGACTCTGCGAAGAGAGCCATGCCACTTGTATCTTTCTATGGTTATAGTACTGGCTTTTGATTGGGTAAAATTTCCCCCCTCCCCTCAATGTCTGAAAATACCTTTCCTGATCTCCCTATCTTGAGTTACCTTCTACTGCACTTTTCCCCACAACTGAATGGAAATGTATTGAATTGCTTAAAGCGTTCGTTAGAAATGGCAACACTTGGGTGAACGTAGCAAGTTCTCCACTTTTCATTATTATTCCTGCAACAAAACTCATGTTTTGATGTTCCTCTGCACTCCTATCTTTGTTTCCTTATGTGCGCGGCTTTCCATTTGTTTTCGCGAAGTATGATTAGTCACCTGTTTTGTCTAATTTTAACAGCTTCCACTGGACAGTTTGTCTTTGGGTGTTTCAGTGGAGTAACTTTTCCCTTTCTCTGTCATGATGACAAAATTAAGATTTTCTAATTTGTAGATCAGTGGATTAAATCCTTAACACAGTGTTTACCTGCTTACTTACATCTCTAAATCTTTTGACCAGGCAATGTTACCTCTGCTGAGAACAGCAGCGGGAGCAGGAGCAGCCATGGGAGTTGCCCGAGCCGCTGTCATCAACATATCTTCCATTCTGGGCAGTCTGGGCTCTTATTTAGACAAGCCAAATCTATATTGTTACCGGGCGAGCAAGGTGAGTAGTGCTAGCTTGACTATCGTGGCGAAGTGGGTAATGAGGTATATGTAAAATGAAAAAGTGAGTGGTATCAGCTGTATCATGTAGATGTAGATAGACCAGGTAGATGAAGAGAGTTGTGTCGGCTGTACTATGTCTATGTAGGAAGTAATGTCGGCTATATCATGTACATGTAGTGAGGTGTCAGCGATAACTCGCAGTTGTACAGTCAGCTATATAGTATATATGTAGTAAGTAATATTAGTTGTACCACATAAACACTGAGAGGAGTGTCGGGCCTACCACACTGGGAGAATGAAAAGTAAGCATTCTGATATATCGCACAACATAAACATTGAAACTATCTGCATGTACAGTTTTCAAGCTTAGTTTGCTCTACACACCCACAGCTCTGTAAGTGTGTTTCTTCACATCTGCAACCTGAGTCTTTATTAGTTCCTTGGTAAGTACGTCCTATCGTCGACTTGAGGACACTCAGAAACTTACGCTGAAATGTATTTCGTACATGAACTTTACAAAGATTCCGTTTGTACTGTCCTAAAAGCCTCTTCACTTTTGAAGAATTCTCAGTTGAGATGTTGACTGATTCTTGCAGGCGGCTTTGAATATGGTAACGAAAGCACTCGCAGTAGGCTATGGCGGTGAGGGACTGCTGTTCGCAGCAATCAACCCCGGTTGGGTGAAGACTGACATGGGAACATCCTTGGCACCCACCACCCCAGAGCAGTGCATCACCAAAGTCTTCAGGGTTCTGTCAACTCTGGGAAAGGAGCACAATGGCTGCTTGGTGTCCACTGAAGGCGAGATCGAGTCTTGGTAATACCTCAACTTCTACTGAGCGATGGATCACAATGTGGTTTAGATTTTGCAAGTCCTCTAAGAGTTAAGGGCTTTAGTCGCTGGTGAACTTGAGACATTTGTAAGCTTTCGGTGTTAGATGTATATATGGACAAACGAGTCCATTTTCCTGTTATTTGTATTCTTCCTTTAATTAAAAAAAAGAGATTATATGTATTTTCAATAGTTATGTTACTTAGACCTATAATCTAGATTCCTTGTATACAGCTGGAGGTAATGTTATAAAAAAAGTAGATCGTACAGAAAAACATATAGTGTGGTATTTTCTTAATCAAAGATTGCTTTATGAATACTTTTCGTTTAAAAGTTTGAAACCTTACATCTAAGCAACCCTGTGTTAGGATGGACAAAGCATAGAATTATGCCGGTTTTAAATGACGCTGTTGTTTATTCTGGGAAGAAATAGATTGCCAAAGGCAGAGTGTGGCGCGAGGAAGGTTGAGTGAAAGGAGCTACGCTCCCTCAGTACCTCAACGTCCACAGCCCCGGCAACATCTCTCCCTTTCACCAAGCCTTTACTCCGCTCAGTTAAAACGACACGCATGCAGTAGAGGATCAGAAGCTGCAAGAGAGTCTTCAAAGAGAAATCGAACCACCAGATAATTACTGAAACGCAATTCCATTAGCGTAGGTTGACAAAAAGTATATATATAAGGAACTTAGAAATGATTCTCGCATTTCTCTGGATACTAAGACTGAATCCATCCGGTACTTCAAGAGTGTACTTGAAAACTATGTAAAGATCCACGATTTCTAGAGACAGTCTAGTCTTACTACCTAGGTAAGTTTTTGTACGTTTTTGACATTTCCAAAAGACATAAAAGTTTGAGTGATATGTCCACACCTGATGCATACGTACTAATATTCTGCAAACGTAAATACTTAAACATGCATTGATTTCTGACTTATGATCTTGTAACAGTCGAGAACCATTAGATTTATCGTTCATACCCAAGCATACGAAACGTGATAGATTGCAACTGGGAATTAGTTATGAGAGTAACAACTGAAGTAATTGTGTGTGAGTGTGTGGGAACTGACAAAGAAGATAGGCATAACTAAAAAACGGTAGCAATGAAAGAAACTTTGAGAAGAAATAATCTCAAGAATGTACCTTTTACGTACATTGTTGTATAAGACAGTGATAAAACTCGAATTTCCAGTAATAGATGTAGTAACTGCGACTAATGATATTAAGGTACCGGCCTAAGGATGAGTGGGAAGTCGAGTAATTCAAAGATCTTGAAAATCAGAGACGACTTGAGGTTGAGGGAGTATGTAGGGAGTTATGTATGATCGGAGTCGTGTGTGTGTGTGTATATATA
>JAUUDZ010412080.1:2828-15025 GCA_032361705.1 Panulirus versicolor | reverse complement strand
TGTGTGTGTGTGTGTGTGTGTGTGTGTGTGTGTGTGTGTGTGTGTGTGTCTGAATATCTAAAAGAACGAGCAAAATGAGGAGTCGAGGAGGAGGTGCTCATGTTCCTCGAAGGCTCCGGCTGGTGTCTAAATGTGAAGTGTTTGTGGATGTAACGAACATGAGTAGGGAGGAGAGATAAGAAGTGTGTTTGAAGAAAGAAGCCTGGACGTTCTGGCTTTGAGTGAAATGAAGCACAAGGGTAAAGGGAAAGAATGGCTTGGAAATGTCTTACAAAGAGTCAAGTCTGGGTTTGATGAGAGGACAAGAGCTAAGGAAGGAGGAGCACTATTACTACTTCATTTAAGTAACTAAGAGAGTATTTGTGTTGGTCACCTGTCTATCTCTCTATCTATCTGCCTGTCTATTGGTATTTTTACATATGTATTTACTATCGTTATTCTATTCCCATCGCGCTACGTTTTTCATTATCTCGATCCATCTTATCAAATTTCCAGTATCACTACGCACGTATTATACTTGGTATGTTTTATAAAGTGTCTTCATTATGTATAACTCGGCTTACGTAGCCATTTTACCTTGCCTTGTCTGGTACACTCTACATCACACACACATTTGAACATTTGAATAACGCAGTTGGAAATTCATTCCTTATTCACTCTAAAAACTTGTCAAAACAATCTGTTGCTGAAGGTATTCTTCCTCTAATTCTTTCAAACAGTTCTCGTGTAAAGATTACACAGTTACCCCTAGCTTCCAAGAGATATTTTGTGTTATCAGCACTTCACCTTACGATTTTGTTTATAATTATACTGTCTGTCTCTGTTTTGAAGCGTTCGGGAGCTGCAGCTCACTCTCAAAGCAATGGTATGTTCGGGGATAACTGTTGGAACAGTGTTCCTTTGGAACACCGCCAGCAGATCTCTGTGCTTCCTGCAACGAGGAAGTAAACCACTGCATCATATTCCTGTCTAGTTTTAAACCTCGGTCAAAATATTGTTTGCTTCTCCCTATTTTCCCAAGGTCGGTTCTTCAACTGTGTTATGCCAGCCCTTAAGGTCTCTCTGTAGGTAGGTTTTCCAACAATGATTCAGGCGTGATGCCAAATTCACCCCTCCCGACCCCCTCTCAGGTCGTCTCATCCTGGTTCCTGTCATTTGTTTTCTTCAGTATGGTGGTCACAGCCTGTCCTGTAGATTCCCATTTTCTTTTTTTCATCTTTAACACTTTGCATTTTCTAAGGCAAAGATATCATCTGCCATTTACGTGACCCTTGCTGCATTTGGCCCAAGTTTGCAAAGTCTTATTGTCACTCCTTCTACGTTTCTCTCGTATCTGGTAGTCTTTAGAAAATAAATAATAAAAAAAAAAGATTGTTTGTGCTTGCCTCCGTTTTTTCTTTGGTGACCATCTCTCTATGTATGACCATATGCTCTGAATAAATAACGATATATGAATAACGTTTCCTATGGATACTGAGGTAGTTTTACCACATATTCCTCTTTATCATTCCATTTATTCCTCCCTTACCAATGTTTCGATGGCAGGGGGGACACACACACTACCTTCTGAGGGCAGGCGTATGGTGTAGTCTTATGAAATACTTGGAAACCTTATAAAACAAACAGAATAATACGTTTCTGAAGGCAATTTAGATATGCTTCATGAATATCAGCGATTCTCCTTAATCTCAGTTTAGTCTTTATAGAATGTTGATATCTAGAAATGGCGCTGCTGGAACACTTACTTTTTTATGGAAAGCAAAATATTAATTACTTTGGATCACAAGTGAACTATAAGCACATTTTTCTGAAAATTCATAAGAAACACCTTAGGTTAAAGGGACACCATCTTTGTCCACAGTCCCAGCACACGGGATAGGTAAACAACCTTCTTTTTTTTTACAGAAAAATATGACCCTAACTTATTCAGAATATTTTATGTCAAGCAAGAATCCTGTTAAGAATTTATGGCCGTCGGGCAGACTGGTCTTAGGGGATAATAGCTCCCACTCACTGCAACTGATATCTTCCTGTTTGCTGCCATGCCAACCCTCATCTCTACTAAGTTTTTTCTAACACTATCCTAACTCAACACCCACAATAGAGACTTCCTTACATATTTCTAGAACGACTGGGGACGGAGGAGAAAGAAAACTACTCACATACCACTCGGGTGTCGTAAAAGGCGAAAGACATGGAGGGGCGAAGATGAAAACCCTCCTCTCCTGTATTAATACTTTCCAAAATTATGTACAGAGGAGAGGTACTGAGAGGGAATATTTTCTCGAAGGTCGAGTCGTCTACTCTTGGTGTTTACGAACCATCAGGCGTTCCCAACATAAGGAAGACGAAGTAAACTGGAGATATATCCACTAATAGTGTAAAGGGGGATGTCAGTTTACTTCGAGTTACAACGTTGGAAATATCAATCAAGGGTCAGTACACTGGAGTTACCAACACTGACAGTTTAAGTCTGGTGTTATGAATCAAGGGTCAGTACACAGGAGTTAACAACACTGACAGTTTAAGTCTGGTGTCCAGAGGACTGGACTTGTTGAGCTCAGCAGAATAAAAATGACTCTTAATAGTTACCAGAGTGGTGATGGTAAAGTTTTTTTTTGTATTTAAGCGATTCCCCTTAATTCATGAAGGATCAGCCACCCAGCCATTCATTAAATGCGGGATGTGCATGTAGTTACTTCCCTAAATTGAGACAGGTGTAGGATAATTATCCGTTCATTAAAACTAAAATTCTGTTGGGTCATCTTATTGATTATACGCCAGCTTAGCACCTTCTATATTATGCATCAGATTTCTTCTATATATGTTTTCTACCGAATGGAAGTTTCCCTAATATTTACCTCTCGGTTGATACATCAACTGATCACATACTGGCCAACTTCTACATTGTGTGTTGCTCTGTATATCATCATAATTTGTGTCAATGTAGTCCTTTTCCTTATAGATTTTATCTATTGTCTTACTTCATGATTATCTTGTATATTTTTGGGTGATTATATAGCGTGCCGAGCTCAGGGTGTTGGCCAAGTACACTGTTGGTCTCGTAATTACAGTACCAGGTACACATCCTCCTGATGGTGACACCATCTCTATTGTCTTCTTGATGGCTAGCCTCCACTGTCTGCCAGGGCGGGGCTACCCTTGTGTGGGGATCACCTCTTTCACAGATCACCTTTTTCACAATGTTTTCTTCATGGATACTTTTTGCATTTTTCCTGATGGTCAACTTTTAATGGCCGTCATCCAGATGGTCGACCTTCAACAATATCCTCCTAACTGTTGCCTTCAATATTGTCGTCCTGATGGTTACCTTCCACATTGTCTTACTGATGATTACCTTCCATATTGACTTTCTGTTCAACATCTTTTATAAACGTGAACACTTACTACGGAGCGCTTCACAAGCAATATTGATCAACTATTCTGAGGAAATTTTAGAAATTTAAGTGACTGAGAACAGATATCACCAATGGCTCGCTTAAATTTCTTAACATAAAGGGGGGAAGAGGTCCACGGTTTGTATGAGGTAAATAACTTTTGTTAGATATGGCACAGTTCTCATCATGTAATAACACGGCGCTCAACAAGAAATCATGCAATATTCATCGTTCCTATCGGATAGTGTATGAGAATCAACAAGTCATGATGTAGCCCTCACCAAATATGCACCTAACAGATAACTCATGATAAAGACTCCACAAAGTATGTACATAAGCTTCAACAACACGTAGCATAGTCTTCTCCAAGTATTTGCAAAAGTTTAATCAAGCAATGATAAAGTCCCTTTCAAATATGTACATAATCCTCCAGTAGTATTAGTAGAGAGTTCCCACCAGGTAAGGATATAACCTTCAGGTGGTGACACACACAACACAAAGTATATAATAATCTTCATATGATATACAGTATGTATATAATCTTCAGGTAATGGTACAGTGCCCACCAAGTATGTATATTCCGCTAAGTATGTATATAATCTTCAGGTAATGGTACAGTGCCCGCCAAGTATGTATATGATCCTCAGGTAATTGTAGTCTCCGCTAAGTATGTATATAATGTTCAAGTACCGACAGAATTCTCACAGAGAAAATTAACAATCCACAAGTTACACCACACTTCTCTTTACTAACTAATGGACTTTTCTTGTCAACCGAGGGTCGATTACCCATAAAATACTCCTCGATATACAGCTCTGACCACCGAATGAAACTTTCCTCCTCACTTACAACAAAACCATCACGAATGACTAAGAAGAAACCCTCACATGGATAGGATACACAGTCTTGACTCATTAATGAGGCATTACTTAGCATGACACTCATCACAAATCAGTGAATATTCTATGGGAACCAACAATGCCCAGAACAATAACCTACTACTGTTAATCACTGTAAGTTCCAAGTACTCTTGCCCAGTTGGAGATTGTCAACTTCAAAACAAACTACATCGGGACGACTACTACGTCACTCAACTAGCGTTTAACACTTCATCTTCAAGACGGAGGCCCTGAAGTACAACGGCAACATAACATTGATCTCACTCATCACCATGATACTGACAACAGAAAGAAATCATACCGACAACATCATAATGACCACAGAAACAAAATGAAGACCAACCTGCACTTGCATCTTTTCTGTTCTAATGATCGTACAGTGTGGGGGTTGGATCTCTGGAACATGGAAGCGATATTGGGGGTCACCACCTTAACCCCGATCTTCCTCCCTTTCTCTCGTTAATCACAAATATCCGCGAGAAACTGAACAATGTTACTGAGAATGTTACGCTGCAGAGAGCTGAAGGAATATCCTGAGTCATCTATTAACTTACACACTACTTACTTCCTCTCTTCCATCCTTTCACTCTCCTTCTTCGAGCTCACACATCCTACCCCCTCTCCCTTCACATACACACACACACACACACACACACACGCACTACAGCATCGTGCCCAGGTTGTCCCCAGAAGACCGCTTCCCAAACGCTCAAACTTTTCCTTTTAGTGACTGATAGAATTTCTGAAGCGTAGTAATGAAGTCTAGAATATTCCGGTAAACGTTGACTCCTGGAGAAGTAAAAGTCTGAACAGTTGAGGAACTTTCACCACATAAAAGGTAAGGTGTAATATGTATTTAGGAATTTTGAACGCTAGTAAACCTGTGCGGTAGGATAAACTACTTCAGTTCTGCTTCTAAAACTAAACATTTTCCCACTTTCGTTTTGGTTTGTAGGACAATTACCACCCTGTTTCATACTTAAGTCATTTATCAATGTTGTATTCTTATGTTTAGGAATAGATTATTGTTAATCTGTGTGTGCTTTCTTCTGTGGTGGAAGTCAACCTCACAGGACTTTCTCATGTATGTCATCTCATGAGCGTGGCACCGGTTGTAGGGGATTACCGTCCCAGTCAGGGTTGTTATTTTTCATGGGGATGGTTATAATAGAGGAATGGCGAAGGAGGTTGTGGAGTGGTGATGGTGGTGGTTGGTGTGGTGGTTCTAATGATGGTGGTAGTATCGATCATAGTGGTTAGGGTAGACGTAGATATGTTACTAATCGTATTGGTAAGGCTAATGGTGATTATAATGGTGGTCATAATGGTTGTAATGGAAGGTGATCATAGGATGGGGTTGGGAGTAAGAGTTTGGTGATGGTGGTTCCTGGCGTCGTAGCTATGGTAGTGGAGGCAGTGAGACTCCTAAGTATGGTAGTGATGATATTATTTTTATGAAATGTTTATTGTTGGTATGAGAGTGGGAGTTACTTGATGGTGCTTGGAGGCTGGGACAATAATGACAGTAGTATAATGGTGATGGTTGTTAGGTGTTGATTTTGGTTTCAAGTTTACATACACACACACACACATGCAAAGAGAAAACAATGTTCACTACATGATTCCGTAATAACCTGTTCATATATCGCATTACAGAAACGCACTGTAGAGTACATTTACCACATAATGCTGCAAACTACTTCGGTTGAATAAATAAACTTGGTTACCTTTAAGAGACATTTTATGAAAAAGAAATTCTAACATATTGCTTATAACCAGTTCTAGAAATCATATTTTGGCGGACTCCATATTTTCTCGCTTTTATTTAGAAACGGTATCTTTAGTGTATAACATATTACTGTTGAGAATAGTTTTAACTGTGATAACAAGGCATCATATTACATCTGCAGATATTAAATCCTCAGATAAAATATCAACCAATTAAACAATCAGATGAATCATTAGCATACAGCGTCATATGAAATAGTAATTACTGTCTTAAGTACTGTACAAATTTCCACTGAATACCAATCTCCCTAACTGCCATTCCAACCACATGCAACTAGCAATTAACAAAAAAAACAAAAAACACCCAAGATGTTAAAGATGAATATTTTGTCCGAGAACCACAATGCCAACACCTGTGGGCTAATCAACACAAGTAATATTCAATGACCACAAAATTATTTTTGTACATCCCGGCCAACGGTATTTTCCATGGTTATTTTTCTTTTTGTTTACACTTTCCGTGGGAATGGCCTATCAAGTGGTAGTGCCAGATGCATCTAGAAAACTAGACTTCGTATAGCTGACAAACACCGGGGACGTCTGTGTTCTAACTTGCCCCAAAAAATCTTTCCACATGTGAACTTCATCATGTATTCCTTTGATAAATCTAACGTACATGAAATAAAATTCCCTTCTTCCTCTGCTGGAATCATCAAAGGGCCAGATCGGGGCTGGAATTATGAGATTCGATTACCGAAGCCTGGCTCTGCTGGAGGATGCTGGTATAACACAGGATACATACACAAACACATTTATTTACTCTTTTAGATAAAAAAACATATATAGTATGTATCACTTGTAATATCAGAAGGAAATAATGAAAAAAGGATTTAGTGTTAATTTTCTAAAATACCTTAAAGGGGTCAATGGTTTTTCGTAATATTTTCAACACAAGCAATATTTGAAAATTCTTTTAGCATCCATATGTCCTTTGTGCTCATAAGGACAAGGTTCGTGTGTGCGTGTGTGTGTGTGTGTGTGTGTAGGATTATGTCATCTGTGCTTATAAGGATAACGCTTGTGGGTGTGTGTGTGTGTGTGTGTGTGTAGGATGTAGTTTCTAATGTTCGTATACCTATCATGATAACACCAGTCAGGTAATTAATCACATCTAGATTAATTGTGATGAAAAGTAGTTATGCTCGATTTCTAAGCGGATTCTCTTTCATACGAGTGAACTAATTGGTTAGCTTAATCTTGAGGATAAATTCTACCGAGAATTAAGAGTGGGTCGGTGCAGACCAATCTTCAATGTTAAAGTTTTCTTTTAATGTCGCTGTTGAGGAATTCACGGTAAGTATAATTAGCTACATTTTCATCTCTTTTACATGCGTCATATGGAAGCCAAAGAAATATACTTTCCTGTGTTCTAACTACATCATGAAATATCAGTAGCAGAGAAAAAACATATGTTGGTCAGTGTTAACAATGGATGATATGTACTCCGAAGATGGTAGCTTTTAACAAAAGCATCCAAGGCTTGTTAACATAATCCAATCAATTGCTTTATTTCTCTGGTTATTTACTCCTTTAATTCTCTTACTGCCTGGGGGAATATCTACAAAATATTTGGTGGATTGAAGTAACGCTGATAGTTGAGGTACGTTGCTGGATTAGATTATAAAATTTTGGCTTATAAGCATTTATCTAAGGTTATTCAACTCTCTAAAGGTGTAGCTGTTGATCTGGCTGTAGAAGGGTTAGCAGGAAAGGACCTTTTTTTTTTTTTTTAATGTACAGTAGCAAACAATTAGTTAGGTCACGAATGTCTGAGTGGTGGTGGCTGAATTAGTGTTAGGCAATAAGTGAAAGACTGACATTATCTGAGGTTACCAGAAAGAATGAGAGAATGATCGAGTACGATGTTAAAGATTCCGTTAAGGACTTGTTTGATGATGACGGCATGACATGGGGTCATAAGGATAAGGAAAATTTCATTGTATATGAATCTACTCTGCCCGGCAGTTTGGGGTCAAGGTTTCTCGTATCACCTGGTGTACTCTATGATGGTGATACTGTAGAAGTGAATGAATAAGAACAGTCTGAACGTGCCATATACCTCTGTTTCTATATATCTAATCTTCATACAGAAACGGAATGTTAACTTTCCCAAAACAGAATGTCTGCATGACAACAGATATCTACCGTAACCGTCTTAACCCCTGAGAGACATGATTTCAACCTGCATCCTCCCATCTCCCTGAAGAAACAGCTACTCTCAATCAACAAAACTGGGATCATACGAGACATCATATACGACACACGTTCACACCTTACATCACAAACATCATTACAATGGCCATAAACAAAATAATTTCCCTCAGAAAACTTAATTGGTACAAGTTTTGCACTAGGAAAATATTCCCTTAGCATCCTTTACAAATAATTCGTCCACTCGACCTCAAACTAAGCCTCACAGTCTGGTCGTCTATCCTGCTTATAGCAAATAAAGCTACATACTACACAAAACACACTATCAGTAATCACCAGCTACCTAGCAGCCACAGACCTTATAAGACAGCTGCGCCATGAACCAAAAATCCCTCCAGAACAATCCCACCTCAATATGCTCAACACACGAGTCTTTACGCTTGCACTAGACTCTTCGCGTTCTAACCATCCCATAACCAGCCACCAACCTTCAAATAGAACTACAAATCATATCCCCGCATCATACCTCAGCAACCTACAGTAACAGAGCATTTTCTCCCTCAACAACCATGAAACTGATGAGATGAAAACAGAAAAGACCGGACAAGTATTGATCGACCGCTTTCCGCGACTTAAACATTCCACAAACTGTACACCATCTGCTGGTACACACTCCGGCCATGTACGAGTAAACCGTTCTCGCTTACGTACTGGCCACCACCTGTTTCTCCAGAGCTCCAAACGCAGATTCAGTATGTGCCAAGACTCATGGTACAGAAGATGCATCTTAAAATGACTCGATATGTGTATGAAAACATACGAGTCTGGTGTGGAATATGGTTTATAACTTCCATGTCCTCAGTGATGTATGTAGTTTCCTGCATATTTTGAATTCGTCTGCACATGCACATTAGCATACTTGATTTCAAATTCCTCTCCAAAGCTTGTAGAAAATGACATGATGAAACTGAGGATGTGTCACACGTAACCCCCTCGCTGTTACACTTAAGATATGGAGTGTGTTAGCACGGCAATAAACGAGTTGTCAAATAAAACGAGTGTGTGAGTGAGGAAGCAGTTCCTGCGAGTGCACAACAAAACCTCCACGACTCAAGTCTGTTGACACAAGCAAAACAAAATCTTATGATGTGTTGAGTATATGAAGCAAGTTCTCTTCTCTGAGGATACGTGTTGAGTGAGAGGAAGACATGATGACAAATGTTCAGCTCGGACTTCACATTCACATACCATTTCTCCTCCCATCCCCAAGATAAAAGACACACATATCCACACACTGCACAGCAAATCATATGTAGTAAGTCTATGTGTCTGTCGTACCTTAACTTCTCACGCTTTGAAGCGAAAATGCCAAGTGATGATACACAGTTCAGTAATAACAAGAAAGCTAAGTCCACGACATTTGGATACAAATGAACAAATGTCTACGCCAGTGTTTCAGTGGCACGTTATTCATCTTGGACACTAATCATTACGATGGCTCTCATCCTGCGAGACCTGTTCAAGCCTTGGGATTTACGTCATCAAGATGTAGGTGACGTCATTCATCCAGAAGCCAGCCGAACAATTATATCTATTTACCACAATATCTGCTGTCAATATCTGCACCTAGATATCAGGTTTATGATCAAGTGCACTGCATCTTTACTGTACATGAAGCACAAATACGTCACTCACATGATTTTACAGAGTCGATAGGGAAGGGCGTGACACTTGCATCTATCTATCATCACCAGACGTACCTGGCTGGTGCCATAATGAGCCAGACACGTTTAATATTTTACCAGAAATTTACTGGAAGCAAAACGAATTCCCTAGTTATCATAAGTCATCGATCGTCATCATTTATTGATGACACGTGTCTCTCTGTCAGCCAGGACCTGCTGTCACCTGTGCTTACGCAGCAGACCCGTTGAAACCCTGTTGATAGGGTTTGTTTTCGCCTGAACCAATTAAATACATTATACACCAGGATCTGCTTCAAGAAATCTTGTAGACTGATGCTCAGTCTCCGTGTAATCGTGGATTAAAAACAATTGAAATCCTTATACCATTTATTATACTTTGTATTGACGTATATCGTATATCAGAACTCGCTTATTACTGCCTGGTGTTCCCAAGACCTCTTTCTAAAGGCTATTGCAGCCTAAGACTGCGCTTCTAATGTCAGGGAAATGTAGACTGCCTTGGAGTGAGTTCTTTGACGAGCGAGTACTGCCAGTGATATAGCCACGCCAAAGGTGACTTTCACTGGACGTGTAACTTCGAGCAGGCGAAGTACGGTAACACATTGTTTACGCTATGTATGGGTAAGATTTTTTTAATAACAGATTGTAACTATATTTTTTCATTAGTAACACAGGCCGCCCAGACCAAAATTGAAAAATATGTAAAAGTTAACATATATTTCTTCACAACATACACAAATTATCATATCCTCAGATTTATCATGCCTTCTATATATACGTGTAATCATTACTATAATACCAACATTTATCTTCTTCCGTAATCAGTATTTATCACACATGGAAAGTGAATGATACTGCATTTTTCCATGTGACTCACTGGTGGAACTGCAGCTATATTCGTCTGATTCCCTGGAGATACGTATTTTCCACATCATCACTTTATCACGACATTGTTGAAATATGTCTCGCTCCTCATTATCAAACACGACTTACCAGAAAATCAGTTAACGTGTTCCACCATTCATGTGACTCCCTGACGAACTAAAAAGTCAAATTCAAACATTAGTATTCTAGCGAGGTATCCATTTCATTATCAAGTATACAAGTTGCTCGTGGTTGTTAGCATAGTCTTCCTACTAGATCCTGGTACGTATTTCCCAATGTATTCTGTGGTGTTTTAGTTACTTCTGACAGTGCACATAGCGCCAGAGTAACATAACTTGAATATTGTATACACTTGGTGGACTACGTAGCTCTTACACGTTACTATATAATGATCCTATAAATATCTAAGGTGTATTTAGGACATGTTGATGCTGGAGGGAAAATTATTATTGTTTAGTAGATTTATGATTTGAAAAGTATTTACCATATTCTTTACTGCTATATCTCACTACTGTTCCATTACATTGGATGTATCTAGTAAACACAGATTCTTAACCCTAAGATATCCTCGACTTGTGTCCAGAGTTGCTTATCTACGAAGACACACTTGCCATTATGATCTCAGGGTTTTCACTTCGCACGCAAGACTGAGTCTAGCAACAATGACATCTCTAACCACACCTGCATATGCAATACACAACATTTACACTGATCATAAAAAGAAATAAAGAATCCTGCATCTAACCCTGCAACATGCAATATTATGAAAGTGAAAAAGATAATAGTAAGCCAGGTTATGAATTTTTGGATATACTCTCAAATGGAGGAGCTAATTGCCACTATGGCATTTAGACAGCTTGAGACCTGAAATGTCTGGAATCATGTGGTGGGCAATTAAGATTCTCAGCCATGGTGGCCACTGGAAGTAACTGGAAGAAAGAATGACCATCTTTTACCCTAGCTGATGCAACTTACAGATCAATCCCTGCTTTAAAATAACTGTGCTTTATGCACTTGCAATTGATTCTTTTATGTTTAGAATGTGATTTCACACAAAATGACACGTTTTTACGGGTATAGGTCAAAAGTTTTGAGATATCTAAAGAAATGGAAAAGGATTTTGTTCTTTTAAATTCTTTGCAACGACTCTATAGTACACAGTACTCCATCCACTTCTGTTAGTCCGTTCCAAAATCACTTTCTAAATACAAGCACAACACTGCTTACTCCGAACCTCCGAAAAGTGGTTACTAAAGCGTCGACTCTGAAGAATTTCCTGGAGGGGGTCAGCGAACGCGGTCCTCACCGTGTCACCACCAACCAAGACTAATATCGACAGACCGACTGCCGGATGTCCGTCATCACCTTGC
>JAUUDZ010412079.1:0-27003 GCA_032361705.1 Panulirus versicolor | reverse complement strand
CGCAAGATGTACCAGAGTATATCTACATACGTTAATTGTACGCTAACCTAACCTCTTCAGGCTAACCACCGACAAAGCATCTGGTGAGTGTATGACAGACTGTTACAAGGTGAGTTACAGGTAAAAATTGCGTATTGGTGAATGTTTCGTAATCCATCGCTGACCATCATGGGATGGGAAAACATAGCAGCTTGCTTTGGCCATCGTTCGCGTTGGAATATTATCATGTGTCTGTTTTTCTTACCAGTGTAGCTGTGATCAAGCATTGACGGACTGGATGATATACTCAGCTCTGTCATTCCCGGACGAGTGTTGGAACCTTTCTAGATCCACTCCTGGTACTCCTGTACGTTGTAACTGACTAGGCTACAGACTGTCCTTCAACGTGGAATGGTGACCGAAGTACTCACCGATTATGGCTAGGCTACTGACTGGCTCCTATTGTCTCCAGCTTTGACTGCTAACATAACTGAGTTAAAGAAACGGCACAACATTCATAAGTAATCATGAAACATTTACATCACATATCCCAGGCGTTTTAGTTAACGACCTAGATCCCTCGAATATGCTGAACTTTTATGTGTATTTGTATTAGCATATTCAGACAGTCAAATTATGTTCACCATTGTCGGAAGAACACAGACTATTGCTCCATTGTATTCTCGCCACATTGGCGACATTGCGAACGGGCAGCCCGGCTGCAGGGAGACGCCTGCACTGCTTGCAACGACTATAACCTAACAAAGAATACGTCAGACATACAGCTATTAATGACTAGTGCAAAGGAAGCTTGGTAAAGAATTCCGCGGAACTTTGGTTCGAAAATGTAAAATTTTGCAGTTCAGTGAAGGTAAATTTATCGCTGCTACCAGCAAGCTATCCCGTGGTAAGGGTGGAAACTCGGTAAAACAGCGTAGTTAGGGTGCAACCACGGTTTAACGACGTAGTGGAGTTGCAACCACGTTAAATAGCGTAGTTAGGACGCAACTATGACTAAATTAATGGTTATAGGATGCAGCCACGGTAAAACAGCCTAACTACAATACTTCGATGATAAAATTGCCTAGTTGGGATACAGCGGTTGACTCACGACAAATGAGTTTGGTTCAGGATGTGAAGAGGACAAAACTTAGGAGTAACGCGATCATGGCAAGACACCTCAGATAGGATGCAACCATGAAATAACAGCCTAGATGTGTTTATATATATATTCACAGCATTCCAGGATAGGTTGCCACCTAACCCGAAACCTCCTAGGATGCAACCACAGCAAAATAGCCTAGTCAGGATACGAACACGAGAAAACCCAGTTAGGACGAGACCATGGCTGAACGATATAGGTGGGATGGTATTTAGACAAAACACCTTTGGTATTCATGCCACCACAGCGAAATAGCATAACCGCTCACTCTACTCCCAGACAACTTTAATGATGTAGAGACTCCAAACGTTACGACATAAATGAAGGTTGACTGATGGCGGTAAATAATAGTGTGGAGCTGTCACGTTTCTCCCTGGATCTCGCAGAAGGAAATCAAAGGTCGCCATCAGCCCTACGCATACTTTGATCCTACCCTTGTGCGCTCGCGATAAGGAGGTATGTGGTTGTCAAAGAATGCCGAGATTCCGATAAAAAAAAAAAGTTCCATCGGATATAGACACAATTAAGCTGACCGACATAAACACGGACGGACTGACGGGCAAACTCATCCATTAGCACACAAACTGACGAACAAGCGCAGGCACAAAGACTACTCTGGTATCCTTCAAGAGTTAGGATGGTGACTCGATCTCGTCTTTTGAAAACTTCTGCCAGAACGTCAGTCGACGAGGCTATGTTTAACCCTTCGAGTGCGATGGTAGTACGATCCTTAGATTAAGCACGACGGTGCGACCCTTGAAGCACGACGGTACGGCCCTTGGGTGGGATGGCTTAGCCTTTGACAATAGCCCTTAAGGGTCAGGTCACATGCTAGCCTATTATACTCAGGGATCATACTGGAATACTTAAGTGGTGAACGAGTCCCATCTTTTTTCGATTTATGAAACAGTAACCTTAGCGAATAGAAGTGTAATCCACATTTTGAAAACTTGCGCCTGTCATAAGAGCAGATCTTTTATTTCAGTCTGCACTAGATTTCATAGCCATCTAAAATGACGTGAGCGTGATGACAATTTTCAAATAATAGCTTCGTTCAGTATAATTTTTTCTTCCAACGAGGGCTTTAATATGATTTCACAAAAGACTGATACTTAGGCCATTTGATTTAGTAAATCACTACAAGAATATCATCACGAAAGTCACTTCATCACGGATATACGTATGTATATACTTTTCGATCACTGTAGCTTATATAACACACTGAGACTTAGGCTCCCGCCTTGCACCATCGACCAACGCTTACCTCCAAGATCCTCATTATGTGACGTCAGGAGAGCGAGTGTTCGGAGACGCAGCTGCCCGCTCGTTTATATACCACCACGCCTCCGGGCAACGCCCACTGGCCCTTGCAGTGCCAAGGTTACATCAGATGGGAAATGATTAAAAGCTGTCAGTACGAAATAAACAGTTTTCAAGTCTTGTGTTTTGAAAATCCGCAATTGGAGCGTCTTTATGCGCTCCTCTTCCGATAATATTAGCAGTTATAGAGGCCGTATGTAGCGGGAACCAGCACGTTTGGATTTATAATAATAACCACGGAAAGCTGATCTTCATCGATACCGCGAGTACTAAAGGCGTTTCCTCAAGTTTTTCCCCTAAAGTAAAGACTATGCACGCCACTTTAATCACAGTAAACATTGTTTATATATACAAACTGTTTGGATTTACGTGTTGCTTTGTAAACATGACTACGAGAAATACGCTTCATGTTGACGTATAGAGGAAGGCTAGGACTAGAAGTTTGCATTGTTTAGGGTGATGTATCTTGACCGAACATGTAAGAGTAATTCTTAATTCCCTGCGATGTTACGACCCTTGAGGACGACGGTACGACCTTTGAGGATGACGGTGCGACCCCTGAGGATGACGATGTGGCTCTTAGGTTCATGACAGCCTGGCTCTTTGTCCTGACCCATAAGGGTCGGATCAGTGGTCAGGTCATCATACCCTGTCGTCGTACCGTCGTGCTCAAGGAACGTACGTAACGTCGTCCTAAAAGGTCGTACCACAGTGCTCAAGTGGGTTAATTGACCCATAAAGGACGTTAGAAAGGCTTAAACTATTTGATTAGCCTTTTCCCGAATTAGATGGGGCCTGCTGCAGAGACATCTGTGCCGATTACCCACGATGCCGCCAAATTAAGGTGGCAGAAAAACAGGAGAGTGGAAAGATGACGAGAGAACGGAAGATCCGGTTGAATTACTACATTTTGCTGCTCCGACTTGTGTGTTAAAGCGACGCCTGATGGCGCGTGCGCGCCCGCTCTGTGACGTCACTGGGTTCAGTTTCTCATTTGATGGTTTAGGTCCGCTACAGTTTGTCCCAGGCTTGGAGTTTGGGTGGAGTGCTGATGAATGTCGTATGTTTGTGGTAGTGATGCTTGTGGTGCTTGTTTTGTGGTGGTGTTGGTGATGAAGATGCTCATGTTGATGGTAATGGAGATGCTTGATGATGATGACGATGGTGGTGGTGGTGGAGGCTTGGCTTTGGTCAAGGGAAGGTCAGTAGTGCTCTGGTCGCCTCACCACACACCACACACACACACACAGTAGCTCCCGGCCACGCACCCTCTACAGAAATACTCGGACCATTCCTGAGCGAGTCCACAAGGCTTAATGTTCCCCCATTATTATGTAGTCTTAATGTAAAGAAAGAATTCTATTATGATACGGTTTGTAATTTTAAAATAATTAGCGATTGAAAATAATTTTGTCGAATACGCAGCTGATATGTCTAATAGTTTATTGTAAGACTGTTATTATTCTGTTTTCCTCTCAAAGGGACACTATTGGGAAAACTGATGCTTTATTCTCACGAGAATGATTTATACGTCGTTTCCTAAGTCATATATCGTTCATTACAACTGTAATCATTACCACATGGGACTTTTTATTATTTGTAGGCGTGGGATGTGGTCTTGGTGTGTGTGTGTGTGTGTGTGTGTGTGTGTGAGGGGGGGGGGGGGTTGGACTTTCTGTAGGTATACCAACTGGTGAAACGAGGGTGCAGGGGATCAAGAGTTGGAGTGGTGATGAGAGAGAGAGAGAGAGAGAGAGAGAGAGAGAGAGAGAGAGAGAGAGAGAGAGAGAGAGAGTTTGACCGTAGAAGGTTCAGTACAAACATCAAACACGGTCAGATATGAGAAAGCGAAAAGGCGACCAACATTAAGCCAGACATTTATGAACATGAGTGATGGTGCCAATCATCAGTTGTCACAGAAGATATATTTGGATAAAAATAATGAAAATGAAACCTATGAATGAAGCGTTGGAAGAAGCGGCCAGTGGTGAATGATTGAAGTAAGGAAGCTCAGCGAGAAGTGAAAGAGACTGGAAGAACCCCAGCGATGAATGAAGGAAATGCAGGACCCCCAGCGATGAGTAAAAGAACTGTAGGAACCGCAGCGATGAATGTAGGATTGGAGGAACCCCAACGATGAGTGAAGGAACTGAAGGAACCCCAGCGATAAGTGCAGGAACTGTAGGAACCCCACCGATGAGTGAAGGAACTGTAGGAACCCCAGCGATGAGTGAAGGAAGTGTAAGAACCCCAGCGATGAGTGAGGGAGGCTGGGTATTAGAATCACATCAGCATCTGCTGTATTTGTCCTCCAGCACTTATTATACAATCTTACCTCAGTGATCAAGCAACTGAGGGAGAAGGCTATATCTCCCCACCCCATGAAATTGTATACCTTCTGTATAATCATTTTTCCAACCATACCTCTCTCTGTTATGTGAGAGAACAAGAGGTTGGTCACACCACGGAAGACAGGCTGCCCATGATGATGGGAAAGGGGAACACGAACGAAGGCCTTTCACTGTAGTACCGATCGTGCCTGTAATTTACTGTACTGATCCCGTTACAGTCACTCGCTCTGAGGTGTTTCTTCCTCCTGCTCCGCTGCAAGTACAGATTCCTCTCAAGTTGCCATATAATTACGTCTGGATGTTTGCTCCTCGCGTGTCGCCTTGCCCACGCGAATATACAGAGGACGGGCGAATGTTCCCGACGACCTGCGTGTGTGTGTCTTTTCCTGTCATTCCTTACATTTAGACATTAATGGAAGGTACTTAAAGATGGCAAATTTCATTAGATTTATTTTTTCTTTTGCTCCTGTTCCATGACATCTGGGTGTGGCACGCTTCGTCTTGGTAAAAGGTGTTATTCATTTTTGTCAGTGCCGGACTGAAGCCGATGCTCATTTGACCAGGGAACATTTACGACGAGTCCAACATTTATCTTAAGAACCATCGTAAGGAATATGGTCGGCTGTCAGTAATGTGAGAGGAGTCATGTGTGGCCGAGATAGACATTCTTTTTTTTATGGAAAGACGTAAATGGATATATGTACCCATTGTGTAATGGTGGATGTTGTATTGATGATGGGGGAGGATCTGAAATGGTTGAGGTGTTGTTGACGATTGCGTTTCAGGAGACGAATATGATGACAATATCTGTCACTAGTAAGGGTCTCCCACCCCATGTGATGCAGACAGTATCTGTCACCAGTAAGGTGTCCCCACCCATGTGATGCAGACAGTTGTCAGTAAAGAGTCCCCACCCATGTGATCACACCATTGACCAACTACCCAACAGAGAATACCATGCAAGTTAGTTAGGTTGGTGACGTGTTAGCATGTAACTACCATTACAGATATGTAGTAAGCACGTAGCTATCATAGTAAATGTGTAGTTAGCACGTAACTACCTTAGTGGAGGTATAGTTAGCCAAAGGAGGTGCAGGAGGTGCAGGGGGTGCAACAAAGGTGTGGTAGGAGTAAGACAAAGGGTGAGGCAGGGGATACAACTCGAGTGTGACAGGGGATACAGCAAGGGTGTGGCAGGGAGTAGAAGAGCAGTGTGGCAGGGAGTGGCAAGGAGGCGTCACGTTCACATGATTAACAAAAATTATTGTAAGAGTTTAGACCGGCCATCCTCAACCTCAGCTTCAGATGTGTTCGTCTTAGAAAGTCATCGGCCATGGAGGCAGAAATCTGCTGTAATGAATATGTGACAACCTCAGATGAAGACCTTAGGTAAATTTACAGTTACCCTCATCCATTTTCGTTCAGAAAACACAATCCAACACAATATATACTTTTGTTTCACATTTGTTCGCTTGCTGACATCCACTCTCTCTTAACTGTCATGAATAACGCACCGAAACCACAGCCAATCCCCCTCCCCTCCCTATCTCTTCTCTACGTACTCCTTTCGGTATAAGCAGTTACTCGTTATCTTAGCGAGTTCATCATTCTTCCTCCTCCACCCACTTGAAAGTTTATAATTCACCCCCTTCCACTCCACTCCTGTCCATCCCTAGACCAAATTCTGTACACGTTGGTGGAAGGTATTCATCAGTGTCACAAAAGCCAAAGATCCAGTGCAACGGGCAGTTACTGTGTGTAAAGTTCACAGTATTATCTTCAATAATAACACTACGTATATTACCAAGAGCTGACCACGTAGTGCGTGCAAAGTCTCGTTCGAGGCAGTTCAGTGTGAGAAAGAGTTACTTTCAGGTGTCGAGAGAGTGTGTTATTTATGAATCATTTTGAAACGAGCGGTTTCACAGGTAATTTACACGTGCAGTATGAATCTGTACTTCATTCTAATGACCCAGAGGTGTTCTTTAGCTGCAACCAAGGGGGAAATTTTTTTAATGATCTTCCAGGAATGTGGTCGAGTCATGAGTAAGAAAACGAGGATTGGGTACCTGCCTACCTTTCAGGTGTTCTCGAACTTCGAGGTGATGGTGCTCACGATCTCTCGTGGTGTGTTCACTGATACAGTGGCGCTCTCGAATACTCGTGGTTTTTTCGCAGATGTACAAGTGTTCATCAGCACCACGAAAGTCCTCCTCATCACCATCTTTTCCAACACCTGGCACTCGACGCCCGACACCCCCCTTGACAGGAGGTGCAGTGCGGAGTGTCAGGCAGTGGACACAGCTCCAGTTGATACTATGTTTAGTCAAATCATCCGCAAAAGATTTATTGACACCAAAATGAGATGGTTTAGGAACCTGTTTTTTGCTTGACTGTGGTAGACTGTTGGGGTATGAGTGATACTGTTGATTGAAACATTCTTGCGTTTTTCTGTTTTTGAATTCGTGCTTGAGGTTCGTGTGAATGATGGTCAGTACCTTATGTCACGGACAACACCACACATACGTAAGGGGTGTGTGTGTCTCTCTCTCATCCCAGTTATGTAAACACTGGCCCAAGACTTCAGGTGATGATGTTTCAAGACCCTTTTTGACCCCTGGCGGTCGGGGAGGTCATCGGGTCGGCAGGATGAATGACCTGTGGTGGTCGTCATGACCCGTGTGGTGGTGCATCAATGTTATTAAGACGTTCGCAATGCGACTGTAAATTGACCCGAAGCATTAGCGGTAGTTGTGGCCGTCGTTTAGGGAGTAATTAGGCAATTTGGTGCACACATGAAGAACAAACAGAATTGTCTCCGGGCCGGGTTCTTGTGAATGGGTAGGCTGACAAGTTTGATGATAACGACATATGTTTACATTGTGTCACTGGTGAAGGGGGAAGGGGACGAGGCTGTGTCTTGCCGGGTTGCTGGGAGGCTAAGAAACACCCTTGTAGTGTATTTTAGTTCGCCTGTAATATCGTAGGTGATCCACTTGAAGGATTCTAGAGCTGGTAAGAAAACGGGAAAGGATTTAATCAAAGGATTTTATTCTGTCTTTTGGATTTACGATTATCGATTCTTAGGCCAAAGATGATCAGGCGATTGACGATTACATTTTTGTAAGGTATGAAATAGGTTTCTGATCTCTAAGTTTCTCTCCGTAGACTTTTATCCTGTGCTCTGTGAACTCATCTTCAAACTACACAGCAAGAACTTTACGGTAAACAAACATGCCAGTACACAATACATAGAATTTTAGAAAACTTAATGAAAGTCTTGCGAAGCCTAGTCCACCATTGCTTGCACCTAACCCTGTATAGTGTTAGTACAGCGATGGTCTCTGAAAATGATCAAACGAGGATCATTTCGTTCCCGCCCGGAACAAAAGTATTTATTGCCTAGATCATACATACACAAAGCATCTATATAGGAGTATAGGTGAAGGGGTAGGTGGAGGCCAATATAGAGTTGTACAGTGGGTAAAGTACATGGATATTTGGAGAGTGACTGGTGGGCCCGAGTGGGGCTCAGGGTGGGTATAGTGCATGGACATTTGGAGAGTGACTGGTGGGCCCGAGTGGGGTCCCCCCTCCCCTCCCGTCAGAGGGGGAGGAGGTGGAAGGGGGTCAAGCATACATCAGAGACATGATATGATAATTTGCAGGACAGTAAAGGATGGTGACAGCAACATAGGTAACAACATTTGTGTATTACAAAACAAGTTTGAAATGTTTCATACCGACACAGTGTAACGTGCGGTCGCTATGATAGGTTGGAGACACATTACATATTGTGCATACAGTTACAGAATATACTGGCAATGGGCATGTTGTTAACATTGATAGTAACATAAAGTCAATGTACATTAAACACTAGACATTGTAGATACAAAACGTGCTTGTACTGCGCATGATTACACAGGTGTTTATATAGCTCAGGGATATGGCGAATTTTGGATATGGCATCAGAATGTCTCGAAGAACATTAATAATCAAATATAGTTATGACGAAGCTGTCGCAACAGTAGGCCTTGAGGTCTGACATCACTGATTTTGGGATATTCGCTAATATAGTGTCCTAGTTTGTGTTCTTTAGTGTAGGACATTTGGAATCTTCATGATCATGGTTTCTCGCAACTTGCAATGTGTGTGTGTGTGTGTGTGTGTGTACTCGGTGTGTTCTGGTGGACTTGCCATATGTGATGTGGACTAGGCGTATTATGTCAGTTACAATATCACATTGTCTTGAATGAGTCCGGTACCTTCCTTATTGATGTTTTTTTTAGCCTAAAATGATCTGCCATGCTCATAATATGTATAATTCTTTTCCTGTTGATTTTACGAATATGTACAGAATCACAAGTCAAATATGAAACAGCGTAAAAGTAGGGATATTAATCATATAGTGTAAAATGTATCGTCACTACAACAGGGTCTTTAAGATACGGTTTTCTCCATAATATTACGGGTATAATGCTGAACCCAGGGTGTAAAATTTATGGTCTCGTCAATCTTGCTCGAAGCCAAGTGTAGTTCTAGAGCCGAGCTCCGTTTTGTATTTCCAGACAGCTGAGCAAAACGTAAAAAAATTACTATATCACAGAAGCAGCGCGAAGAGACAGTAACGGATTTAATATGAACAGTATAAGAAGAGAACTCTGAACTATGTGATGGAAGAACTAAGCAGGAAATAATGATTGATCCTCAGTTGACTACGGAACGTACAGTGACGTCACCGGGTATTGTAAACAAGGTGCGACGTCCATGTTGGGAAGGCAAGATTACTAACGATTATGAATCCCTCTGATGAATAGTGTGAGATGCCATGTACAGGTTGTAAAATGAAGTTCAGCTGGCTCTTAAGTGTGTTATCGTTCGAACACCATCGTGGCTTCAGAAAACTGACTGGAACAGCTTGTTCTAAGCGTTCGAAACCATCCTTACCAGGTGGGTGTCTGGAGACAAGTTTTACATCGTGGCTTAATTCAGATTCTTACGTGTTAGAATTATCATTCCGTAAGGCAGGTCTCAGATGATACTATAATACAGGATGAGGATTTGGACAACTTTTCGGTGTAACTGGAATTTCAGGGGAGGTCGGACTAGTCTGTGGTGTTATTATTTATTGTTTTATTTGTTATAGTAGGGATGATGTTCCCAATGACTTTTTTTTTTTTTTTTTTAGTTTAGTCTGTAGGTTCCTCCATTTCATTAATTCACCTCCAGTCAGAACTGCTGTCTGGCCTCACAAAGTTTGGTATGTAGACATTATGATCAAGACAGGCAACTCAACCATAGATTATAGACTAGTATAATCAGACAAGCGACTCAACCATAGATTATAGACTAGTAGTGTCACCATTACTGTATATTGTCGTCTGAGGTCCACTGCGTGTTGACTGAATTATACTCTCGATTGCGTAAATGAATTTACTTCTCTCGCAATCCACCTAGTTCCTAATTTTTAGACTGGCTTTACTCAATCTCTTTCCATGAACGCGGGGGGTTTTAAGGCGGGTGATTTTTGTTTCAGAATATTCATGGTCGATGTTTCATCATTCACATGTAGGGTTTGAAATTCGAAGTAGTTGTTCCGTAAAGCGCAGTAGGATTTTCTTACGTTGATGTTCAGACTCGGTTAGGTTAGGTTAGGTTAGGATACGGGAGAGTAACATGATCGCGTATGTCCATTTAACCAAGTAAAGCGCTCGAAACAATGTCCTCTCCCTCAAAAATTTATCTAAAGTAACAATACGTGCATTATTATATTTTTTTCAGTAATGGATGTTGCAGGTCTGGAAACAAAAGTTCCAACGAAATAATTCAATTTAATTCTATTGGTTAATTGGCCCTGTTGGTAATGCTGAAGTGCAGATAGTTCCAAAAGTCTACACACCGACTGTTAATGGTCTCTCGTTTTAATTGCGGTACATTGTAGGAATGACTGGTAACGGTTGCTGACAGCCGCCACCTTTGATTTTAGTACTTCAGTGTAAAGGCTACTTTAGTAGTATTAGAAGCAGTGGTAACTATCGAGTAAAGAGAGTGATGAAGAGGAGGTGCCATAGTAGGAAAATTTGTAAGGGAAAGAAAGATGAATATACAGATGGTGGACAGACGGCCTTGCTGGTTTTGGTTCAAGCTGGCTTGATAAATCTTTTAACAGTTAATTTTTGGGAAGTCTGGCTAGGCTTACTGTTTTAAGTGACTAATCTCAAATTAGGAGTCTTTGGATTCTGGGGGAACCTGTCACAATTATCCGTATGGTGTCCCATTTTATATGTGGAGACAGATATTAGCAGGATTACGTTTAAAAAAAATTAAACGTTCGAAATGGCTGTCAGTGAAATAGTTTCACTTGCAGTTTTCGAAATTGGAAGATACATATTGATAGGGGCAATTTTTCTTCTTTTCGACTTTAAAGTGAATATTCATAAATTGAGAATGGTGGTGTAAAATGTATTCCAAATCAAAGCTATCAAAATGTGGAGATTTAAATTGTTTTGGCAAGCAATGATTGGGTCGAAGGTCTACATAAACATGTGCACGCACACACTCACACACACACATATTGAATAATACAGACTGTGATCATATCAGTCATAGCGAAAGTATGACTAGTTTTCATAATATAGAAATCCATTGTCGTATTTTACTTAAATTCTTAAAAAGTTTAATCTCCAGCGCTACATAAATTCTGTCTTATGAAATACAACTTTGGATTCCTCACATGAGGTATTTAATGAAAATTTACATAAGCTCACGTTTCATATTAGGTATCGCATACATTATCTTTTACAGTAAGAGATTCCTTCAGAAATGGTTATAACAGTTGATTGTTGAGTGCTATCCAATTTACTTGTTGCGGTCTTCAGCACAGACTCTACTAACTGTAAGGCTTGTTGAGGCAGCCACAACCACATATGGTATTACCCAAGGCAAAGGCGAGACCAGTTGCCCACAATTATGCCCCCAGCGCCCCTTATCAAACACTGTTGCGTGTTGATAGTGCTAATGACTGTAAATTAAGCGCTTTGTATCAGGTTTTTCTGTCGCCAAACTACATACACTCATTATTTTGACTCTTGTCAAAAAAGAAACGGGGCCTTGCAGTAATATCTCATTCATCTTTTCCTGAGCTAGTTTTCTGTAATGGATAAAAGACTGCAATCTCTGATGACTAAATCATAATACTTAGTTTCTGTAATGAATTGTGTCATTTTGCCGGAAATTACTGTAAAAGAATCTAATTTTGTTAAAGATTATTGCAATGGCTGGAGAGTCCTTTACAAGGAATCTTCAACTCGCAATGATGTATGCACTCAACAGGAATCATTCACTAAGCAACTGGGTTGGGTCCTAGGACCTCTTACGATCCTTTCCTTCACTTCTCCCATCTTCATCTTCCTCCTCCTCCTCCACAGGAACCCTCCAGCAAATACCCTCCAAATTTTCTTTAACTCTCAAACCCCCTTTATTTGTTATGACGAATTTGTTTGTGATTTTGCAGTTATTTATTTCTGTGTGTATTCAATTTTGTTAGTTTAAGATGGAAGCTTAATTGATTTTTGTCAGTATTTTTCTGCCAAAGGGAATTTTATCTTCAATGGCTGCTGGCAATTATATTAGACTATTTGTTTTTGAGTGGTACTTCACATACAGCACTGCATTTCGGGCAATACTTGGATGCCGGAGAGGATTTCAAACATCCATATACGTTTCGGTAAGCTCAGCACTATAAAGTATTTGCAGTACAAAATAAACCTTTAGATAATTATACGTAGTACTGCCTATTGGTCGCTTCCGGTGATTCCGGCCTGAAAGTTGACCGGATTTGGTGCGCATGCGCGTTATGATTGAGAACAAGCGCGGAATCAGCTGGGAGTTGCGTCACGCGAAATATGAATATGTAGATTTCTCGCTGTGTCATGAGTACGTCGAGAAAACTCAGAAAATGTACGTCTGAGAGCAAGAGTATTCAGATTCACTGAGTCCAATCAAATGACGCGGCTCACCGAACGAAGCCAACGTAAGCGTTGCCAACGGTTCACATGAGTCACAGTTAATTAGCGAGTTGCGTAAGGAACATACAGAACAGTGGCCATTTTTGCACTGGTCCATTCTCTACCTGTCATGTATTATTATCAATATTATTATTATTATTATTATTATTATTATCATTATTGCTCTTATATTATTATTATTTTATTATTATTATTATTATTATTGCTCATTACTATTATTATTATTATTATTATTATTATTATTATCATTATTATTATTATTATCATTATTATCGCAAAGATAAAAGTAATAATAACGATGATAATAACAATAAAATTTAATGTACGACATGTAGTGTATGGAAGTGTGGCCTCTCCCCAAACTGGTCAAGTTGGCCAAGGTGAACTTTTCTCCCCAAGTTGACCCACCTCAGGGCCGTTACCCTCCGCCATTAGACCCAGCCTCCCCCGCTCGACAAGATAACAAGGTGGTTTGCGGGGAAGAAGCGGTAAGTTGGCAGTCGGATGCGGCATAGTGGTAATTAGGGGTTTACTCGATGATTTGGAAGGGGTTTGGATGGGAGGGAGTTTATCAAGAGGAGGAGGAGGAGATGGCTATGGTTGGGGTTTGAGGTCGTGGGAGATATTTTCCCTGTGGTTTGGTTATAACGTCTCTGGTTCGTGGCGGCGGCGCTGATGGTGGGGGTACGGCGGAACATTACAAAATGGCTCGTGTATGTGTGTGTGTGTGTGTGTGTGTGTGTGTGGTAGTAGTAGTAGTAGTTGTAGTAGTAGTGGTAGTAATAGTAGCAGTAGTAGTTTTAGTAGTAGTTGTAGTAGTAGTAGTGGTAGTAGTAGTAAAAGTGTGCGTAGTAATGGTAGTAGAGGTAGTGAAAGCGTGTGTAGTAGTAGTTAGAAGTAGAAGTGTGTGGGGTAATAGCGTGGTTGAGGCAGACCGTCACCTCTGTCAGCGACTAGTTAACTGGACGCTCAAATTTTTTTTTTTTTACTCATAAAGATTTTTTAAAATGAAACAAATTATTTAAGATGTTAGAGGTCTGGTCAGCTGCTGAGCTCTGTATAGCGCTTAACTATCTAGCAGGAGAACATTATTAGTTATTATTAGAAGGACGATAAGGTCAGCAATATTGCTGGTTTATAAACATACGTGGCAGAGAACGAGTGAACTCGAATATTTGATTTTTTTTATTCAATTACACTATCATTCAATTATATTTTTCTCCCCCCATAAGCAGTTCTATCATACTTCGTAACTCTTTTTCTACTTTTTTTTTTTTGTTTTGTTTTGTACAACCAGCATCTCGAAGAAACACCCATGTCTCTTCTCATGCGGTGGACGTTGAACTCAATTTCGCACATAAATCAATTTACTGCGAGTCTTCTCTCCGGAAGATCTCATCAGATTACGAGACATAATTATAGGGCATGCGGCACCGCCTCTTATGAACCTGTCAGAGCCTGCCGTATCAAGTCACAGATTAGGACCTCAAGGAAACACTAGCAGCCCCTTGGTAACGGCGAAAATGAGGGATTTTTATGGGGGGCAATGAAAATTATCCATTATGGATCATGCTTGTTAAATGCAGGTCTGAGCGTGAAGCTAATCGCCGCTGAAGGTGGCGAGGTGGACTGTGGAGTTTCTTGCGCGCCTCCGCTGGAGCATTGAGTGTGTGGTACGGACCCCCCCCTCTCCAGCGGTGGGCGGCTGGCGGTGCTCACATAACAACTTGGTGAGCGTTTTCGCTGACTTACATGTGACAGTCAAGCAACAAGGCTGCCCAATAAAGAATCTCTCTCTCTCTCTCTCTCTCTCTCTCTCTCTCTCTCTCTCTCTCTCTCTCTCTCTCTCTCTATCCAGAGAGAGAGAGAGAGAGAGAGAGAGAGAGACAGACAGACAGACAGACAGACAGACAGACAGACAGAGATCAGAAGTAATCTGTTAATGAGATAAACATGTCACTTCATCTGTCAGTTCTCATACTACTTACGAAATGACATAAACATTGCCAGATGAAATAGAGTCGTGTATTAAAAAGGTGAATCAAAATAAGATCATCTTATTCTGTCAGGCTATGTTTAGTCAAGACAATTAACCGCTGAATTACGTTGGTATATCTACAAAAGATTAATTCGATCACCCTTCCTTGGTTGATGAAATTGAGCGCCACATAATGATTCACATCTCACTACCATCAACCCCTCCAAGTGAACCTACGACTAAATCAACACCTACATTGTCATCAACAGCCTTCCACTAGAGCTTTATGATCCAATGATTCACACTAGTTACTCCAACAACGACTAACTTTCTATGTTTCTACTCTCCTCTTGAAATAAGGTTTACCGGCAGCCAGTTACCAGGACTCAAGGCTCGTGGCGGGTATTTTACAGCCAGTCCAGATTACCTTCGCAATAAGATAATAATTTATGACCAAGATTAACAGTCCAGACGCTACCACTAAAGGCTTAATGCAGCGCCTGTTAAAGCATTAGTATCGGGCGAACAGCCGTTGTCGGCGGCTACGATCTCTCGATCGGATTTAAAAGTCCACCTGGGTCTCGTTCCATCTGTTCTCGCCCAGTGAGCCTCGCCTGATAAAGACCTGGGAAGAATAAATCAACCATCCTTGAGCCTCCTCCTGTCTCCATCTGCTGACCCCCTTTTTATACGACCTGGGTAGAATAAATCAACCATCAGCCACCCCTTGTCTTCACCCATTGAACTTCATTTCATAAGTCCTGGCCAGAATGAATCACACATTTGTTCACGATGTACAGTTAGAAAATAACCTTATATCTAAATCAGTATGCGTGTAAATTGAGCTTTTATTGACCATAACTGCTATAAAGAATGAAGAAAAAAAAAAGATGAATGGCAGACGCCTTAACAACAGCAGAAGCAGTAAGCCTGATCGATGGAAGCAACAAATCACAGTAACTTTAGTCTTGGTAGCACCAGCGTTACCAGAAGTCTTGCTATCACATATACAAAAGATAAAAAAAAAAAACAGTAGCTATACCAGCATCAGTAACAGCAGCACTACCTACAACAACACCAAATTGTAACAGTAAACATAGTGCTGGTATCAGACACATTAGTAGCATTCGTATCAGCTTTTCTATCGATAACAACGATCACACTAACAGTGGGAGCAACAGTAAGAGTAACGGCAACAGTGACAGTTGCAGACACTATTTACAACATTAGAAGTAGTGGTAGAATTGACAACAGTGGTAGAAATAACAGCAGCAGAAGCAGATACAAGTTAGGCAGTTACAGCAATAGCAGTAACGGTATAATTAACAAAATAGTAATAGTAACAGTAATAGTAGCAGTAATAGTAACAAGAACAATAACACTAAAAATAGCAGTAACAACATCAGCACCATCAATAGCAACACCACAAGTAACAGAACTGACTGCACCAGTAACGGCAACAACGCCAGCCTTCGTAAGAGGAACCAACAGTAACATCTGTAACAGCCAAATCAGCTATTCAAATAACAAGAAGCAGCAGCATTAGCAACAGTTCTAATGAGAGCGACACGCGTTGTATCATCAATAACCGTAACAAAAACACCTACAACAGCAACATCAACAGCGAGAGTAACAGTAATGAAAGCTGGAGCAAAATCAGCAGCGTAATAAGAGCAATGGAATTGATATCAGGAACAGGATTTGAAACAGAATTAGCTTGATCAATATCGACGTCAAAATCACCAGACTTATGACACACATGATCATGATGGGAGTGATCACCATTACCATCGTCGGTATTATCTTCAATATCAGAATCAATAAACCATCATCACCAATAAAACATACAAGAATATGAGTGTGATGGCTTAGGGAAGTGAGAACGAGGATTTGTGGTCGGGTTTATATAAAAGGAGAAACGTTTAAAGTGGTGATATAAGGATTGAGGTACAGGCTGAGTGTTGGGCAAAAAGTTATATGCAGAGGGTAAACTTGAGGTGACAGTAGTTGAAATGTCCTGTAACTTTTATGCCAGGCCTTATGGAACTGAAACCAAGGTCAGTCACTTCCCCACTGCAGAGCAGAAGTGCTACATGGGTAGAAGGAGTTAAATGATACTAGAAAATAAGGAAAACGGAGAACGAAAAAGAGAGAAAAGAAACTCAAAAAGAATCAAAACGAAACAGAAATACGGATATTTCGTAGAAAACTTCGAAATTGTATGTGAATCATTGATCTTTTTTAGTAAAGGAAATTGTGAACTGAACATTTTGGAAATTCTGAATGATCTTAAAAATTACGCTGTAGAAAAATGTTCCAGCGTGTAATGCTGTTTAAGTAAACCAGAAGCTATCTATCTTCACCAAAAGTGGTTAGGGATAAACTTGGAACTGAAAATATTTAAGACAAGTTACAAACATACGTTACACCACAACTCATATAAAGACGATATTCAAAGTAAAGCATAAAATATCAATGAATATTCCTGAAAACATCATTAAACAAAGTTTGTATGTATTTTCATGTCTACATTTTGTCCTAGACACCCTGAGTGCTACATCTACGGGCTTACCATCCCTCCACATACTCCCTCCTCCCAAGACTGCCACATAACCCATGCTGGCACCTCACGGACGCTCTCTCACCTTCACCAGCTTTGTCTCGACCGCAGATGCTCAGTAACACAAAAGAGCAGAAAGTATCAACTGAAAAATACAATTCTAATCTGCAACACTTTCTCGAAACCAAAGTTTGGTCCCTTCCGTCTCTACCGTATATATACATACGTCAGTAAAGATCTTTGATTCAGTTGATCAAGTATCAGTCGTTTGTGGTAAAACCCAAAATCCTGTTCTTATGGTCAATATTGTTACTAAGACGACAGTTCCGTGTGTCAAGGAACGCTTCAGCCTCTCTGATGATACTGAGAAATGCTTCAAAGAAGTTTTTGATGAAGACATTGTCTTCGGGACGCAATACATCATTAACCCGGCAACACTATTCTTGAGTCTGTCAGATCCGACACTTTTCGATGTTCTACGTGTGTTCTACGAAGTTACCATATGTGGACGAACACGTGGGAAGTCGTATGTATTTGGGATGTTCTTGTTCAGAAATCACAAAAGCTGGGGTGTGTCACTCTCTGTGCTCATATTCCTTCTTTGTGTTGTTTGGGTCCAATAGACCCCTGGATAGTGATTGTGTGGTGGGTGGACAAATATCCTACACATGATATATGTCCTACAGATTATAGTCATGCTGGCAAGCTCTCTGTCTGTCAGCAGGAAGCTGGTGGTCGTCTGCAGAATATATGTATCTCTGATATTGAGTCCTTATAATGAATGATTTGGATGTTATGTTTGTAGGAGTAATACTATTTTACGATCAGCATTCAGTTATAATAATTTTTCATTTTCTTACAACTATTTCTATGTTTTCTTCATTTTCATATCTTAAGTTAAAATGAAGCTTAAAGTTCATGTACATTTTTTTTTCCAATAAACTTTTTCATTTTTTCCGCGAGGTCTGTTGAACCCGAGGGCAGGAAAATCGTTCTCCACATAATGACGGTGATGCTTTGGGGTTAAAACCTTGTTGGTAAGGTCAACGCACGTTGATAGAGGTGATACGCCCTTAAAATATAATCTTTTGTATCTACAGATGGTTTCAGATGCTTACAATATCAAAGTGTGTCCTTCTTATGACAATATTAGGAACTGATTCTCCAAAATCAAAAAGCTCCGTTTATTTGATCTGAAGTTGTCTTTTCGTCATCTCTTAAGTTATACCTGAGGTTATCATATTATCACGGAATGCTTATAATTCGTCGGCTGAATAATTTACACCTTGTTACGTATATTACGAGAACCTATGACCCTATTGACATTTTTCAGTACATCCTGCGAGGCAGTATCCATATCCTAAAGCGATGAGAAACATCATATCTTAAACAATATAATGTAAAATGTTGAAAAAACAATTGTTTACTTTTTTATGATATCCACGTAACATGGATCGAAATGAAATGTAAGCCGAGTCCAGTTTGAACTGATGACTTACGAAGTGGCCCAAACCCCTGAGGTCTAACATAGCCTGTAATCACTTTAAAGTAATTACCAAAATAATTGATAAGTAATTATATTACTCGTACTTACCTTCCGCCGTCCAGTAGGTGTGGGATCGACTCATCGATAAAAAAATAACATGATTCGTAAAATAAATCAATTACTAATTTTCGAGCAAACTCACTGCAGTCACGTCCTTCATATACTATATGAAGTCTTGTCTAACTCCAAGTCATTTGTCGTCTCAGTATGTGTTCCAATATCTTCACCGTAGTGGTCTCTAATTACACACGCTGCAGTAAATTCACTACATTGTCTCTCTGTCCTTCATACTCTTGCAATTTTCTGGTCTTCATTCTCACTTTACACACTTCTCCACCGTTCAAGTCAACAGTCATTACTCACTGCATGGCCTGTGTGTGTGTGTGTGTGTGTGTGTGTGTGTATGTGTATGTGTGTGTGAGTCCAGCCATGAACGACGGTATACCCACTTCTTCAGCAGCTGAAAACACCTTCAAGAGTGGGGATTGCACTCAATATTTCCACCTACCATTTCCTAACCGGGTAGAGCGAGTTATCTACACAATTCATTCAGTGCAATTCTACCCATATTTTTGTATTACTTGAAATATACGTTATCTACTGATGATCTAACTTACTGAGTCCACTCTGTCATTTCGTAAAAGATTAATCACTTAGACTATAATTTCCTTGTGATTTGCTCTTACCTTTAGAACACTGACAGAAACTGTTCTACTCTCCCGAAGTCTTGAGTTGATAACATGGTCATATCACTGTCAGATCAGTCTTCTAATTCGCTTTGAACTCTGCTTCATCATCAAGTATCAGAGTAACACATCACACACCAGTTGCGCTGCACCATATATGTCCCGCGTCTTGCCCCCAGCGAGGTCATGGTAAAACTGAGGATGTTAACCTGGTCTTAGGAGGGTGGCCAAGGCCAGAGCAAAAGGGTTCATGAACCGTTCGTTTGCCTCACTCGCATGTAAAACCCTCACCAACGCGTCGATGTCTTCATTGTCTATTGCAACTAAATGTATGAATTGATAGACTTATCTTCATATGTTAGTTTTCTATCAATTACCTGCGGCAGGTTTATGTCTACGGACTCCTACCGACGTGAACACCAGCATAACAGTGGGTGGTGCAATGGTCATTTGACTACGACACCGTGGCTGGTGCACCCCTGTGGCTATGGCGAGTACCTGACACCCTGGGTGAGCTGTGGTTAGGCTGATGATGGTGACGTCATGTGTAGCGGGGAGGGGTGTATTCAACGAGGTGTGTCAACTAGATGCTAAAAGTACAGTACCTAATGGATTCTGATATCCATAGGCATATGTATTAAGAAGAATGGTGAATAGCGTGAAAACATTGCAAATGTATATAGTGACCGGTAAAGAATATGGAGGAAACATTATTGTCCATTAAAACTGGGGATCAATGCTTGGATATACTGCACCACAGTGACTGTAGAGAATTGTGAACGAAGGGTTGAAACCAGTGCATTATAGAGTGGCTGGTAAACAGCATTGTGAAAATACTAGTGAGGAATAAGGTGAAGCACTGCACTGTTCTCATGTATAAAGGGAGTGATGTGAAATAAGGTGAAACTCCTGTAATGCATAATGATGATGGATATCGTGAATGAAATATAGCAGTCAGAAATGCATGCAGTGCATTTAGGGGAGAAAGACTACCGCCCACGTATCCCCTGCGTGTCCCTTAAGGCGACTGAGAGGGACGGGAGAGGGAGTTTGGAAATCCCCCCTTCCTCCTGTAAATCTCTCCAAACGAAAGGACGAAGGAAGGAGTCAAGTGAGAACTTCTATCCATTAAGGATAAGTCATCTGTGCTTGATGCTACTTCCATTTCGCGGGAAATGGCAAACATGCATGAAAAAAAAAATAATGAATAGTGTGTGATTAATTGGAAATTTTGTAGAAGTGTTACTTATTGAAGGTCTTGTCACTCGTGACCGACGTCTGTCACACTCTAACACCCGTCAGAAGACAAATAACAAAATCGGTCATCTAGCATCGTGTTTCTTTTTTTTTTTTTTTTTTTTTGGTCATTTCCAATGAGTTTTAGGTCTTATCCTGAAGCCTGGCAATCACATTTCAAGTTATTCCAGGTTATGTTGGACCTAGGAAATTTGGACCACTTTCTGGGCTCGAATCCTATATTGTTCGGTCTAATTTTATTCACATACATCCATGCACATTAATGCTATTATAGCGGATACTAGATGTATATATACACTCAAAATGCCGAAGTAGATGACCTAGACTCCACTGCACTGCTCCCTCCAAAGCTTGTATGTTGATTTGATGTAAGACAATGGATAATGTACGAAAGGCTATAGGTTTTCGTGATGAAAGTAACCTGTTATACAGCCCCCAACCCTAAACATAGTTGAGATATATCATCTTATCAACAATATATCCCTAACCCTCGTATCCTACTTACCTTTACTTACCAGATACCCATTGCCCTATCTGAAAACCTCCACACGGAAGATCTTATCGTGTAATCAATTTTCATAACCTTCCTTCGTCCTGGGGACATTCAGAGGTACAGACGAGAAATCTGGGTAGTACCAAAAGAGTGAGTGTGGCTATGAGGCTGATGCCAGACCGGTAGTGTCTAAATAAAATGCTGGAAGAAACTACAGCCAGATGTTGTCATGGCAAAATCCATCAAAACTTATCATTAAGGCTCAATGAATACTATGATTAACAGCTAAAAAAAATAGAAGGCCTGTCCAAGAAAGAAATATATGCGAAGTTTCTTGCATAATACACTATCACCTTTTGCCATTCTACTCTAAACCTCTCCAAGCATTTCTTAACACAAGTCTGTTTTCCAAGTTCTCTTACTCTCACCACTCTCTTCTCAACGACACTGTTTTCTTCCCTCCGAAATAGTAATACTAATAATAGTAATGATAATAATGATAATAAAATGATAACAATTAATAACCATAATGATAATAATAAAACCGTGAAAATGTACAGCATTTTTGACGGGACACAGTGCCCTTGTTAAATTCAACAATGCAAAAAGCACAGCATCTTCCCACTTGTCCATCTAAATTGCACTAATTTCCCGCTATTTTATTTCTAAACACCACAATTGAACCCTAGAATAACGTGAACATGTGAATCATAGCCATATCCCTCACTCTCTCTAGGAAACCTCACATAACGAACACCACAAGACCTGCTTCCTCACAGCTGAGGGCAGTGTTGTACAGGTGTTATCATCATTGTTCTTACTAACAGGAACTTCATATCTACGGAGATCTTTGTTTTCTAGTACAGAGCACCGTACAGGATCTGCCTCTGTCTGTCTCTTTGTCTGTCTCTGTCTCTGTCTGTCTGTCTGTCTGTCTCTCTCTCTCTCTCTCTCTCTCTCTCTCTCTCTCTCTCTCTCTCTCTCTCTCTCTCTCTCTCGGTCAAATAGATATCAAAAGCTTCCCACCTCATTAACCTTACTGATATCACAGCTCTTCTACCATACCTTTCCCTCTGTCACGTTGCTGCTGCCCTCCCTCTCCCTGTGTTGCCTGCGTGTGCGTTAGCTGATAAATCTTGTTGCCGTGGCACTTGGGTGGAGGTTTAAGATATTCTCTACTGATCGTTGATGTTAACGGTGGCGAGGATGGTGGATATTCCTGCAGTGGTCTGTACGAGGTCGGAAGGGCTCGATGCCATTGTGGTTCCGAAATACAACTTAGGGACTAGAGGTCTCAGGAAACAAGATGAGACGGTGGCGAGGAGGAGGAGGAGGAGGAGGAAGCAGCTTCTTCCCGACCTGTGTCACATGAGGTCCAAGTGATGGGTGGAGAGCGTCGAGAGGATCAGAGCTTCATCGTCTTCAAAGAAGGGGTAAGAGTGACCGAGGATGATCGTGTATGTTCTTATCTGCAAATTTTCAAGGAGTCTCTGCTACGTGATGAAGGAGGAACGAAGACCACTCATGGGAGGCGTAGGTGACTTTGGGACTAATGAAAGTTGTGTATATGATCTTTGAGTTTAGTGCAGGGAGTCCTGGTGTCTTGAAAAAGAAAAACTGAAGAGCTGGAGAATTTGCTGACAGTATTCCCGTGTTCCTGTTGCTTTTGTTTACTGTCCAAAGTGACACAGTAGAGCTCTATGAACTGATCACCCTGGCGTATACTTGACGTTCACCTGACTAAGACATAATGGGTTTTCTGCCCGAACAGGCCAGGCTAGGCAACTTTAGAGTTTGTTAGGAGTGTACCTGGAGAGCGATGCAGTCGGGAGAGATGCTGTGCGAACGGTGACACTTATGGTAAAGTCGTCGACAAGCTTCCACTTAGCAGGTAGGTTTACTGTGACATTCTTTATAAATATGAAATATAAGGGTTCCAGGTAAGGGACTGGATAGTGGCTATGGCTACACGGGAGCGTCCAGCCTATTACTATAAGGTCTGTTAGCTGAAGAATAAGATTTCTCCACACCCATGGTGGACAGTTGTGTGTGTGTGTGTGTGTGTGTGTGTGTGTGTGTGTGTGTGAATACTCTTTGTTACGGTAGTGATATTTGTACTCCTATGTGTGTATATACATATACACGTACATATCCCAGCTTAAAATAGGTACTCATTTATGGATCAGCCCCTAGGAAGTGACGTACAGCTTGGATTGACTGTGGGTTTACGACTGCGTGTATAGGGTGAGGAAGCATTACTCTCATCCCATCTCTTAACCTTACATTCCTATCGTAGAATTTTTTGAAAACCTCGCAGCTTGTGTTAATCTCTCCCTATCCTCCTTTAGTATGGTCCACCTGTCTACCACTGTCATTCTAAAGTAGCGCTTTCTCGTGTCCTTCCATTTCCTACTTTGGTTCATTTTCTCTGGTGTCTTCTCGTGGAGAAGTGCGTGCCTCTATAATTCGAAAAACTCGTACGTGTAACATAATTGAGACCGACCCCGAGGAATTTAAAGGGGGATATCTTGTCCCTCCTTCTACCCCTCCTCTTGTGTGGGTAGTTCAATGGCTTCCCTTCTCCTCGTGTAACTCATCCACCTTAATTATGGCACCATTCATAGTGAGTTTTATGAGATTATCTCCGGCGGGTGATGCACACTCTAACGTAAATATGAATTCTTGAACAGCTCCTGGTTCATAAACTTGAAGGCCTTTTTGACACTAACCAAAATATGGTTTACTTCCCTTGTGACTCTGGTTAATGTGTTGGGCGATAAGTTAACCACCTTGTTAACTCCCAGGTCTCTATCCTAGGTCGATTCTTAAGACGTAACTTCCACCTTCATAAAAAACTTCACTCAGTTTTCACACCCTCCCGGCTTCTTTACTCTTATTTAGACTGAACTTCATCAGACGTTCGCTGATCCACAGCCCCATCTCGTTTAGTTGTATCAAAATGAACCAATCATGAACGGCCAACTCTTCACCTATAACCACAATATCGTAAGCAGACTTATGTATGTGTGATTCAAATTCGTCCTAAGAAGTCACTAACATAGATAAGGAGTAACAATGGCCTCATCACAAAGCTCTCGGGGACTCTACTTTCCATCCACTAATATATGTAAATAATTGGAACAGTTGCCTATGCAAATGCTGGAAGTATAAAGGTGAAAGCTGACGAGCTGGTTACGTATGCTAATGAAGAAAAACCTGGATATGATTGCGAAGTTTGGGATGGATAAGAAATAGATGTAGCAGGAACAATATCCCAGGGTATAACAGCTGCATCAAGGACAAACTACAGTGGGAATGCAGAAATACTCTGACGACGGGAAAACATCTGCACGTACTTAGGAATGACGGTAAAGAAAAAGAAGCCCATGTTTCGTCATGTTCACAAGTCAACTGACGATACAAAAACACACAATTCACACATATATCTTTCTTTTCTATTAGATGATGTTTACTCTGTTACAAATGTTCAGGGGAAATTTGATGCATGACATCCCCTCTCTGAACCTATCTCGTCTCTCTTGATAACCAAGAAATTATACATTTGGTTTTTAATTAACTGAAGCCGACACTTGTAAATAGCAGATCTAATATTCAAAGCAATATCCTTTTCACCTTCATAATTGTAGGCAAATGTTATCTATTTCTCTTTACTTCGTTGATTCAGAGGCTGTTTAGAATGAAGGTGTTTATTTCAGCTTTGTCTCTGTCCGGTGGATTTCTGCACATCATTTGAATATCTATAATAAAGAATCATATGATACATTGTTCTTGTATATTTCCAGTTCATTAATAAGGCTTGTAATCATCCTACTAGTTGATCTTAATGCTTCAAGGGTCACACTCTCGTCCTAGTCCAGCAGTGATGGGGACCATGATCCCTCAATGGTAAAGTCAGAAACCTATCGCCAAACCTAATACACATTTTCTCGCGTGTGAGCTACGCTCATTTGTGTGAGTCATTTCGTCATCCCTCTTTAGCGTAAATCATTTGATTCTTGATCATTTCATGAAACAAGTTCGGGTAACCCTTCAGTTTTGTCCACAATATTCTTTCGTAGTTTCTGTTCGTTTCTCGCTCTGGACCTAACTTTGTGTCATTCCTCAGCTTCTCGTACTTTTTGAAAGTTGTTTGGCTGCCGTCGTCTATACCTCTCCTCGGTATGACTACATCGCTTGTTGATATCTATGTATCATCCATTTAGCTCATTCTGTTTCTCTGTGAGTGTGTGTACCTTCTCTCTACTATCACAGCTGTGACCTATTTATTCCCTCTTTTAATGTGAGACTTTATAACTCATCTGGCCCAGTTCTGCTCTAAACACAAACCCGTAACTCAGCCTCTCGGTATGGGTCCGTTGAGAAGTTAGGCAATGCATCAAATTTTCCCCCTTAACACCCTGCTTGTAAACTAGGTTTTTTGTTCTTCGTTCTCAGCACAGTCTTCGACTAGTTGTTCCAAGTTGTTCCTAGTCTTCTGGAACGGTGTTCTGGAAACGGAAAATATCATGGACGGACCTCTGCTTACGGGAAAGCGACAAGGAAGTGCTCGAGTTGGGTTTAAACACTGGATATCAAAGGAAAGACCTTACTGATGTGTTGGTAGACAGAGTTCTCAAGGGCACACTCTTGGGCTTGAATATCCCAGTTTGACCAGCCCACCTCCCTCTCTTGATAGATATGGTCCATTGTTAGAAAGTTTTCCACCATGATTGAAGACTCATCTCCCTTTCTTCTACATCATCTCAAATCAGGTCTTCTTTGACGTTGAGAGATTTTTTCAGTGGATGACATGGATCATAGTTCACAGGTGGAATTCATCAGTGATCTCCATTGCATACTGTCTTAGAGGTTTACTGATGCCACTTGCAAACAGTCGCTTACTATGACTGCTGATTGTCCTCTTCTTTCCCATGAACGACTGAACCTTTTCCATGAGGTTCATTTCTGTTATACCTAAGATCTCTGCCATAGTGTTACCTGTATCATTAAAAGTGTAAATGTTCCACGTACGTATCATAGTGATCCTATCAGTAATGCAAGTCTACGTATCCTTATTAGCAAAGTGATCAAAATACGTCTCATTATTTTTCAACTGTTCCTGATTCAAATTTAGGAACATATTTTTCTATAAGAATTTCATGAATCATGCCCCATAACAATCTTGGGTCCTTAGGATTCCCCTTCTCCTCAAATCACATCCTTACGATCCCTGAGCCAGACTGTCCCATAACTACCCCTTCCTTAAGTTTACTGGTGGCACGTGTATGATAATGCTCCCAGTGAGGGATTCTAGTGTCATCATGAGATCCATCTTAATCATCATGAGACGTTGTTAATGGCTCGTGAGATGTGGTCGCAGTCGACGTAGCCAACATTCAACGAAGCGAATCAGGATTCCCTGTTTCGTATTAACGTGTCGACGCAGACCATCATTTCCTTCTTAACTGTCGATGAATGAACGTTGGAGTCGGTATGTTCTGATTATAGGCTACTGACGATGTGATTAGCCAGTTACTGGGTTATTGACGACGTGCTAAGCCAACTTTTGACCTTGAAATGAAAGCTTAACGATTGTCGTAAAGGCTCTCTTATGATTTCATATATATATATATATATATATATA
>JAUUDZ010412068.1:0-13052 GCA_032361705.1 Panulirus versicolor | reverse complement strand
AGAGAGAGAGAGAGAGAGAGAGAGAGAGAGAGAGAGAGAGAGAGAGAGTTTCACCGATACACAAACCACACAGAACCAAGCAAGGTCGTCTGGCCTTAACGCTACTGAAAAAGATGCAGTCCTCTTAAAAACAGCAAAGGAAAAGGATCACAAAGCAAAGGCTTTCTCCCTACCCTCCACTCCCTCCGGCAACACCCAGATGGGAAACAGGTAGAAAAAATAACTTGCAGGACTAACAATTTTCATTGAAAAGTATATTAGAATGACCGTGAACATGTCAATCATTACATCACCAAGGACACGCTTCCCTTCATATTTTGTTATAGAGATTACGATAAGGATAAACTTTAAGCTCAACGTTTATATTACCCCTGATGTGGAGGGACTGTACAATAATTACTCTTTCCACCCTTAAAGCAGGCCGCACGGTTTAATCAATGTTAGTAAGTTACCGCATCATGGCCAAGGCAAGATTAGTGATTCAGAAGGTAACATGATATACTACTACATTATGATGATTTGTTTAATCATTCAAAACCGGAGAGTGACGGGTGACGATCAAGCCCAATTTTGAACTTATTGACTGTGTTGCTCTGAACAGCATGTTCTGGGGGCTTATTTCACTTGTCGATCCTGTACGTAGGTGGTGAAGAAAACTTTCGTGCAATCCAGAATTATCTAGGTGGCCTCCAAGTTTTAGTCCATTTGCTCTCATTGGTAGCTCTGTTGCCACTGCAAAGAAATTTTTTATATCGACATTGTTGAATCCTTTAAGTATTTCAAAAGAATTTTTAACTTTCCTCGGAAACATATTCAATTTTTGCAGTCTGTCCTCATATGATGTGTTCAGTAAGGAAGAAATCAATTAATCACTATTCACTGCACAGCTTTCATTGTAAGAATATCCTTACTTAGGTGGTGGGTCCAGAAACTGCACTGCATTATCGAGATGGGGTATAACTACAGCTGAGTACAGGGGCAATACCATATCATTTCTCTTGTATGTAGAGTTTCTCTCAATAAATTTTAACATTCTATTTGCTTTCTTAGCCGCTTCGTTACAAGGCTGGGAAAATTTGAAGTTGTTGATAGTTGCCCCTGGATCCTTCACACAAGAGGTGTCCCTTGTCTGGAATGGGTCATGAAGGGGGATGAGGCAGACTGTTGGGTATGCTATGAAGTTGATGAAGAAGGGTGTAATGCGTGCCATAAAGTGGGATGAGGCAGGTTATAGTGTGCAATAACGAGAGATACAGTTTAGTGTATTATGAAGTGGGATGAGGCAGGGCGTGGGATGTGTTATGAAGTGGCAGAATGTGGGGCGTGTCATGAAGTTGGACTTAGCAGGGTTTGGAGTGTGACTTGAAGTGAGATGAAGAAGGGAGTCAAATGTGTCATGATAAAGCAAAGTATAGGGTGTGATATGAAGTGGGATGAAGCAAAGTGTACTATATGCCGTACAATGGGATAAAGCAGGTTGTCGTATGTGTTTTGAAGTAGGGTAAGGTAAAGTGTGTGGCATATCATGAAGTCAGACAAGGCAGCGTTTGGGGTGTGTAATGAAATATGATGATGTAGGGTCTGGAGTGTCTCATGACGTGGGATGAGGCAGGATGTGAAGTGAGTCATGAAGTAGGGTGATGCATGGTGTAGTTTGTTTCATGAAGTGGTCTAGAGCAAGGATTAAGGTGTGACATGAAATGGGATGAGGCAGTGAGTGAGGTGTTATTAATCACGATGTGGCAAGGTGTGGAATGTAAGTGTGATGTGGTAAGGTGTGAGTTGTATCAGAGAAAAGGATAAAACAGGTCTGGGGTGTCATAAGATGGAGTTTGGTAGGGTGTGGAGGGTCAGTGAGTGACGTTGTGAGATATGACTATATTAGGATATGGAATGAGGCAGGATGTTTGGATGTTTTAGGTAGTGAGATTTGGCAGGGAATGAAGAACATGGGAAATAAAAGTAACAGAAACCTAATGGTCCTTGACGAAGATAGCTCTTGGCTTGATCTAAGACTGTGGTAGAAACAGGATAGTGAAGCAAGAGGCACCTCCCTATCCACCTCATCCTCCGGCTCATTTGCCGGCTGGAAGAAAAACCACCGTGTAGTAATGGAGGAAACATACTGCCATGGAAGTTTTATAGGAAGGTGTGAACAGGAAAAGTTACCTATCAGGTTAACAAAAGCTGCAGTGTTGCTGGTCTCTGAGGAAGGAAAGACGAGGTTGAATGATACCCCTTGAAGCAGGAATATTTACTGACAACAGATAACACAAGTATTCATCTAACCTTTAGTTGAGGGTATTGATGGTAATTGCATTAACTAAATCTGAAGGTCCTATATTTCAATATTGGATCGACTACTCTGCAACAGCAAAAACTTTTGCCTAAGGTGCTGTTAGATTCCCTTCTCTTCATCTTTGCACATTTATTTCTGGTTTTTGAATCTCCAACTAAAATCAAGAAATTTGCTTATGTTGTTGAAATTCTTTTGCATGCTTGAAACTCTAATTAGATCTCCTTGAAGTCCATGCTATTACAGAGAGAATGACTTAAGGTCTCAAGTCTCTCCTCATAGAACCTATTTTTAGTGAAGGGGTAGTTTGGTTACTTTGAATTCGTTCTAGTTTTTCATTCATTCTAGGCCAGGCTTGGTGACCAGAATTAAACAGAGAATTCCAAATGAAGTTTGACAAAGACGTCATAAAGGATAGGTATTGTATACTTTTCGTAATCTATATTTCTGGCTATGAATCCTTTTGGCTATATTGTATGTAGCTAGGTACTGTTTTCCGTATTTAAGGTTATTATTGATAATCACTCCAAGGTCTTTTCTCTAACTTCTATGAATAGTTTACCAAGCATTCTATATTTGTGATTTTCAATTTCTGTGCAAATATGCAGTACTTGGTATTTGTTTGGATAAATCCATTTGGCATATTCCTGACCACTCTAACAGTTTGTTCGAATCCCTTTGAATATTCAAGCAATCTTCCCTGGCTAGGCTATATTTCCGACTTCCGTGTCATTGACAAACTTCAAGATTCTACTGGTGAATCCAATCTCTAGGGTGTTGATGCAGATGATGAAAATTATGAGTCCTCAGTCTTTCAAATGTTGGCTGGCTAGCTGTCTGCACGATTTAACTGTCCATGCTTTACCAGGGACTTACTCATTAAGGAAGAGAGTAAGTTCATTTCTTGTTTGTTCTGCACTTTGCTACAAAAGATTAATTTAGAAATTAAAGGAACAGTGAAGCGTTGAAAAATTAGATGTTAGGATGAATTTGTGGGAAAGTTATGAGGGTCATGTTACAGCAGAATTAGTCGATGTACTGGAGCACAAATCATTGGTGACAAATAAGTTAGAGAACTTAGAAGATAGATTGGTTGCTGTGGAGACGAAGTTAGATGATAGATATTCCTTCCAGCTCGCTAGGAAGACTTGTCGACTAGCAGTTCAAGATAGGGAGATTCCGACTTGGAACAGGCTTAGTTTACTGTAAGACGAAGTACAGGATGATCAAAGCATCATTCTGGTGAAGGATTCCTTCGTCAAGGATCAGAATCAGGAACACAGTGTTAAGGGGAAGAGGAGAAGAATTTTGTGCTTTCCTGGTTATGAATTGGAAGATATTCTAAGGAAGTTTGATGACATTGTCTTAAACACCTCCGAAGATCTGATGTTTGTTGTCCAGGTCGGATCAAATAATATGACAAATAAAAAATCAGAGCAAATTCTTACAGTGTATAGGGATCTGATCTGTAAGTTCAAAGAGAGCCGTAGGAATCTAGTTATAACGAGATTGCTATCCAGATATGACGTAAATCCCTGTACCTTAGCGATAAACAGTAGAATTGAGCCTCTCTGTAGGGAGGAGAAAAACATCTTTTGTATAGATTTCTTGGATCATTTTAGCCGAAATAGAAACCTTTTTGCCAAGGATATTCAATTGAATGTAATAGGGGAAACCCCGTCTTGACAGCGTGTTAGAGGAGAATATTAGGCTCTTTTTTCGATAGACATAACTAGTTAACCGAAAGAAATTGAGGATAACCGAAAGTTAACTAGTTAACCGAATGAAATTGAGGATAAGAGGAAACATGGCAGGATAGGTAACCTAGAAATCATAGACCTGACGCAGGATGGGAACAAGGACTATAGGGAACACTGCGGAACAGAGCATTTAAAGTAGTAGAGGTAGCGGCGGGGGATGGGCCGATTGGGGTACATGACGGAATGTCAGCTAGCGCAGTCGTTTGGGAACGAAGCAGGTCGGGGTAAAGGCAAAATACAGCAGCATATCAATTCTCAGGTAGAAGCAAGGAACAAGACAGGTAGCAGCAACCAGGATGGGATAGTTCAAGCCGAGGTTACGGACTTTGTTCACGTAGGTGGGCTCCCCACTGCCTCGGCTGCATATATACATACCGACGAGAAAAGTCTCAATCATGCATTGGATAGTCTGTGTTAACGCTCGGAGTATACGTAACAAATTTGCGGAGCTAGAAATAACTGTATCAGAAGAAAATCATGAAATAATTAGTATTTCGGAATCTTGGCTAGATATTAGAAACATTTTTCCTTGCCGAATACGCCATCTCTGGCTACACTATATTTAACAGTGATGATAGGGGAAATAAAGTAAGCGGTGCTGTCTTGCTCTTTGTGAAATCTTATATAAATCCTGTGCTGAAAATTATTGTTGCTGTTAATATCGAATTCATTTTTGTAGACATCACTGATAAGTTTCGAAAGAAAATAACAGTAGGGTTAATTTATAGGTACCCAGCACAGACACCAGAGGCAGACGAAAGACTCTATGATTAGATTGCAGAAATCAGCAATGAAAGCGATTCGATCATAGTTAGGAGATATCAACATACCATTACCTAAGTGGGAAGAATCCCTTTCCATTAGCTCGGGGCGTGGGCTTTACCTGAATCTGCTTGATAGTGCCCTAATACAATTGTTTGATAAACCAACGAGCGACGACAATATATTAGATTTAGGTATAGCTATAAATGAAGATCTTGTTTGCAATGTTGAAGTCAGAGAAAAGTTTGGCACAAGTAATCACCGGTGAATTACTTTTAACTTTCCACATTGCCTGTAACACTGGTCAACATGAAAGTCACAAAAAAAAAAAAAAAAAATCTTAGGCTTGCAAATTTTACAGATCTTCTCATTGCTCTTGGCAAGCAAACATGGGATATTATTAAAATGAAAGCGAATAGCACTTTGTTAACATACTGGGTCAAAATACTGTCTATCCTATTTAAGCCTGAGAACTGAATATTGCCTGTGAGTAATAAAACCTTACTCTTTTCATTTGCTAAAGCATTTCTTTCATCAAACCTCTTTACTCAAACTGTCAGTCACTAGAACTTTCTTCTGGTTAGATATTCTTTACAAAGAAAATTTTTTGGAAACTTTAGTTTGCTGAGTATTGCAATACCTTACCATAGATATTCAGGCAAAACTTCGTAATCATTAATATATCATCAAGATCCCGCAATAATACATATATCCAAGACTACCTTCAGTGGCATCACTGACCAGTACACCATAACCAAGACATTAACCAACCTTCTGACTTGTCTATATAAAATATCCCCTTTCATAGGGGATAACTTAAAGTACATTCTTAAACTTCGCTGATATTTATCACATTTCGCTTTGTAAAGTGTCTCGTAAAGTGTGGCTGTGTAGCAAGGCGCTCATTATGACTGCTGACCGCGTCCTAACAAATGAGATCTTTATTCATCCTGGCACAGTAGCCTCAGCTTCTGTCTCTGACAACCTCCAATTACAGAAAGTCTGGTTAATTAATTCGTGGTGATATATGTTTGTGCTAGGATTGCTTCCACTTATCATTCTTTGTTATTCATCTCCTTTCGTACGTCTCTTTTGTTAGTTGTGATGATAATTTGACTTTGAAAACAACTAACTTTTGCATCTCTAATGAATGATATGGACGGACGTTTGTATATTGGTCCTCTCATTTTCTTCTAGATCGATTTTATCAGAACTACTACCCATATAAAACATGAAATGTTTGCCCACATTATGAACAGTATTATAAGTGTTCGGATTATCTAGAGATGACATTCAATGCCAAGCCCAGCCTCTAGAAGGGACGGTGGAAGGTGATCAGGTGAGCCTGTAGCAACAAATTCACTCGATCTGATGAGAATATTCACATCATAAGTACTTACTTATTGCTAGATCCTCACCATACCCCGAGATCTCCCGCTCCTTCCATACCCCATTACTACCATTTTACAAGTACCCCGTTGGCTGTCGCCCAACGACCCAACCCACGCACCACAGCCCAACGAGTATTAAGCCTTTCCCTTCTTTCTCTTTCTTATCATGCTGTCTTAGTTTAAATGTTTTACTTCTTTTCTTTCAAGATTTTCTATTTTACTTTTTCCAAATTATTTTCCATTAGTATCTCGTATTAGCATCCCGGAGGATAAGGGAAAAAATATTGTGCACGTATCTCTTATGTGCCGAAAAAAGCAACTAAGAGAGCGGGACCAGGGGCTTGATATACTCCCATCCTACAGCAATTCTGTATTTTCTAAAAGTATGATTAAAAGAAGGCTTTAATGGTGAGAAATTATCAAAAATGTGAGAAAGGAAGAGGAGACGCCACTTCTTATGAAGATGGCACTGTGGATCGCGTGAAAAGAGTATACGGTAGTGAGTCAACATTTATGTGGGGTTAGAATAAGAAGAGACTTCTAGAGGTGGGTAAAGTCAAGTGCTTATGCACCTGGTAGTAAGAGGTTTGAAGAGGAAAGAGGTACTTTGTAGGAGATACTGACGGAGAACTTTGGCAGTTTTGATGCAAGATTTCGAATTTTGGTTCGAGGGAATCTAAATGCAAAAGTCGGTGATGTGGAAGTATATCGTATAATTCTGTTAAAATAGGGTACCAACTGTAAATGATAATGAGGAAAAAATGTCGAGTTGTGTCCTGGAAGAGATTTGGTAATTGGGGAAACTAAGAAATAATGATGACAGATGACAGGGCTTGGATCTTAGCGGACATTATTGGTTTACGAATATGTACTAACTGACAGGCTGCAAAGAACTTAATGAATGTGAACACACTGAAAAAGCCGGCAAGTGGAGCATCTGATCATTTCTTGGTAGCGGCGAGTATGAAAGCTTGAAGCTGTTTTAGGCAAAGCGGGAATAACATGTATGTGGGAGTGCTAGAGGTGAGTGAGCTTGGAAAACAGGCCTTTCTACATAGATAGCATTAGCAGTTGAGTGAAGAATGCCATTTAGTGAGTGTAGATTAAATAAGGAGAGCGGAAGAGGAGTGGAAGGTAACTAAGAAAAGTGTTTATAAGTGCGGATAAACTTTAGATGGTTTGTGGAAGGTGGGATGTGGGCGTATGAGTAAGTGGTGAAATAGGGTTATAAAATCTCTAGTCAAAGAGAGAAAGGAGATGTATAGACAGTTTCTACAGGGATGGAGTGCGAGTAACTGAGGGGAGTGCAAGAGGAAGGTACAAGAGCTGAAAAAGATGACAAATGGGATGAGAAACTATCGATGGGCTTCAGAGAAAACACGAACATGTTTTGGAAGGAGGTGAGCCATTTGATAAGAGAACAAATTGGCAGCGGCAAAAAGGAAAGCACATGGGGAGTAGGTAATAGGAAAAGAAGACGAAAAAAGAAATGGAGTGAGTGTTTCAACAGACTGTTGAATATGGTATATGATGGGATGACGGGTGCGGCGTGTTAGGACGAGGTGATGGTGTACGAGGCGAAGAAGACATGGAAATGGTATGGTGAAAAAAGAAAAAGTAGTGATACCCTTCCATAAAATGAAGTTTATGTGAACATGAAAAGTGGATGGAATGGCATTTGAGTTTCTCAAGAAAGGGATTGACTATTCCTTATTTGTTAGGCTATTGGAAGTTTGTATGGTCAAAGTGAGGTGCCGAGGACAGATGGAATACACATATAGTGCCTTCATGTAAAGAAATGGGAGCAAAAGTGAGTGTTCAAATTACAAAGGTATAAGTATGTTTATGTATCTGGTAAAGTTTATGAGAGGATGGTAGCATGCACAGAGCGTCTGATTCGGGAGGAGCAATATGACTTCAGGAGAGGTAGATGTGTGGACCAAGTGTTGCTTTGAAGAGAGTATTTGAGAAACCCTTGGAGAGTCACCTGCATGTGACATTTATGGAGCTTGTAAAAACGTATGATCTGGTTGACAGAGAGGCCACGTGGAAGGTACTACATATGTATACGAGTAATGAAAAGTTACTGAATGCAGTAAGGAGTTTTTACCGGGAGAGAAAGGCACGCGTGTGAATAGCGATGGAGGAGAATGATTACCGGTGAAGGTAGGTTGGCGTCAAGGATGTGTGATGCCGAAGAAGTTGTTTAGTTTATCCGTGGGCGGGATGGTGAGGTAGGTGAATGCAAAGTTTTAGATCAAGTGACAGAAGCTCCAGAAGCTGATGAATGAATTTTGGAGAACGTGTGAAAAGAGAAAGTTTAGAGCATACATTAATCAAGATAACATAGTGATATGAAGTGTAACTATGAAGGGGAAGGATCTGGAGGACGTGCCGTGCTATATTCTTGGGAATAGACGTGGGCTGACCTGAAATGAAATGCCCTAGAACAATATGTAATGTGACATAAGTTGTTCATATGAGAAATTACAACATGAGAGAAGGATGCGATAATAAATGCAGTCTGATGAGAGTTCTAGCCGCTGAGATGATTTGGACTTGTGGAAAGAATGAGAAAAAGAAAGACAAAAAAGTCTTGCTAAAAGGATTTACATGTCATAGGTGGTGGGTGGGGGGAAGCAAGGAGGAGGGGGAAGACAGAACTATGAATGTTGTAGGGTATCGGAGCCTGAGCATTCAGAAGAGTGAGAGATGTACATAGGATAGATTAAATTCGATTGAAGTTCTATATGGGTGCGACGTGTTGTCACTAAAATGAACCAGGGCAAAGGAAGAGGTCAAAGGTAATCCATGAATAAACTGTGAGGTTTGGCTGTGGTTGGAAGAAATTGGGCTCGGTACATTACATAGAGAGAATGAGTGAGGAGAGATTAACAAAGGGGTTATGTGTGTTGGGGGTGGAGGGAAGGGGGAGAAGCGAGAGACCAAATTGCAGGTGGAGGGATGGCGTGAAAAAGATTTTAAGCGATCGGATCCTGAACATGCAGGAGGGTGAAAGGAGTGCAAGAAATAGAGTGAATTGGAACGATGTGGTATACCGAGGTCGACGTGCTGTCAGTGGATTGAACCAGGGCATGTGAAGCGTCTGGGGTAAACCATGGAAAGGGCTGTGGGTCCTGGATGTGGAAAGGGAGCTGTGATCTCGGTGCATTCATTACACATGACAGATAGAGACTGAGTGAGAACGAATGTGGCCTTTTTTGTCTGTTCCTGGCGCTGCCCCGCTGGAGGTGGGGATGATGTGGGATATGTTATTTCATGTGTGGCGGGGTGGCGACGAGAATGGATGAAGGTAGCATGGATATGTACATGTGTATATATGTATATGTCTGTATATGTATATGTATGTGTACGTTGAAATATATATGTATGTATATGTGCGTGTGTGGGCGTTTCTGTATATACATGTTTATGTGGGTGGGTTGGGCCATTCCTCGTCTGTTTCCTTGCGCTACCTCGCTAACGCTGGAGACGGCGGTTAAGTATAATAAAAGATAACATTACATGTCCATGGAAAGACACATTTACGTATATGCACCACGGGTCAGTTTCGAACCCTAGGTAGGGCGTCTGGCCATCCCGGGCTCATGAAGGTTGAAAGACACGGATACCAGAAATCTAGTGTTTTTCCTGTGCCCCAACCTCATCTCAGTGAGGGTAACAGATTTTAATCTATTGCGGCTCCGATGGTGTGAAAAAAACATATCGTTGGAAAGACAAATGTATATACACAACGGGTCGGATTCGAATCGTGAGTGAGTGTGCGGCCATCTCGGCCACACGGAGGATTCGAGCCTTGAGTAGGGCGTCCGTCCACTACGTCCACACTTCCGTGTAAAGAGAGAGGTTATTTGGAATTTGAGTTTGAACTAAGAGAACTTGCAAAAAGTGGAGTGTTTTAGATATGTGGGAGTGGATATGACAACAAATGGAACCATGATAGATGAAGTGAGCCATACTGTGGGTGAGGGAGCAAAAGGTCCTGGGTACATAAAGGAATGTGTGGAAAGGTCAGTCTTTAAAGGAAAAAGAGCGTATGTTTGATGGTATGGTGGTTCCATCGATGTTATATAAACGTGAGGATAAAGTGAATGTATTGGAAATGAAATGTTTAAAGACAAAATATGGTGTAAGGATGTTTGCTCGAATAAGAAACGAAAGGTGAAAAGAGATGTGTGGCAGTGGGAGTAGCATTTATGAGGGAGCTGAAGAAGGTGTGCTGAAACGGTGTGGACATATGGATAGGATGAGTCAGGAGAGGATGACTTAGAGGGTACACATGTCAGAAGTGGAGGAAAGAGGGTAAATAGGTAAGCCAAGGAGGAGGTGAAAGGTAGTGAAAGATGCTTTGAAGGCCTGGGGCCTGAACAAGCAGGAGGGTACAAGGCACGCAAGGGATACAGTGAATTGGAGCGATATGGTTCGCAGGGGACAACGCTCTCTCAGTATGCTGAGCCAGAGAATATGTGAGGTTGGGGGAAACTACGGAAAAGTCTGAGGTGCCTATTAATGGATAGGCTTCCTCTGGTTCCGGTGCATGATACATGGCAACTAGAGAATGGATATGGGCGAATGCTGCCATTTCTTCGCTTGCTTCTCTAGCGCTACCTCTTTAACGCGGAAAGTGGCGAACATGTATGAAAATACGCTACACAACGTATGAAAACAAAGTCAAACTGGTTCTCTACGACAAAAGCTAAACAATAAGCAAACTGCTAATGAACAACCAGCTTTACAAATAATAAAACACAGCACAAGAATCCAACGTAGTTTATGAATTCGTTTGTCAAAAGGAGACTGTGAGCTTCTTACCAACATGACCTATGTGGGAAGCACAACCTGCACACTGTCCAAGACACCTACAAGAAGGCTTCATCAAACTACATGTCACCAAGAAGCATAACACTACCCTCAAACGAGAGACAATTGTTAACTCTACAAGGATACCACGCCGTGAACAAAACGCAGGACGCCTACACGTCGCCAAAGCACTAGCTATCAAGGAACAACCAAAAATCAACAACCAGAACAACGGCCCAGACAAGATACTTCAACTAAACATCCTAACATAGCGTTACACTCAATGACCGCGCAGCGCTACATGTACGTCCGCCTATAGGTATTACCCAGCCTCACCCAGCTGCCTGCAATCATCCCAAGCTGTTCCACTGACCTCTCCACACACACACACACACACACACACACATATATGTATATATATATATATATATATATGAGTACCCTTCCATAGTGTGCATGATGCTGTGTCACACTAAGCAGTAAGGGCTATTCCGTCGCTGTTTACAATACTACTATGGACCTCATCTCGGCTGTGATGAAGACCGACAATTTTCACCTGGTGTTTCAATGACGAAATGAAATATTTGAAACAACCTTACCTTTAAATCAGTAGTTCTCTGTGTCTAGGAATTTATCATCAAATACTTGTTTCTGTGTGGCATCACTGTAAAAAGTTGATTCAATATTTTTTTATCCAATGAAGAATATGCAGTGAGTGGAGGCTAGCGTTATCAGGCGGCTGGTCAGCTGCAGATGTTGCACAGATAGGCAGCTGGCCACTCGCTCCTCTCATTCCACTGAAATTCGTCCTCTTTTACAAATCTTAACAATTTCCATTTTTTTCGCGGTTGCAGGTCAGTATCTGAGCGAGTTTCTCCTGTTGGGTACGAAATACTTGACAGGTCATCAATAACACTATTAATGTGTGGCATAAATAGAAAACTAACGAAGAGAAATGAAGGCAATCGATACCCAAGTGTCCGTCCCCTCAGTTCGCCTGGCTCTTCCAGCCCACCCTGGTCAGCATAGCGCCCACCATGTCTACCGTTGCAGATGACATGTCCATTGCAAGACCTCCACACGCGCCGCGGACACGCGTTTTTCACCCTCCCTCTGTGTCTTATCTTTCATCTCGTTGGGAAATTATCAGTTATAAAAAATGATAAGATATAATATGAAAAGGGAGGGAGACGAGACTGTGGAGGTTTGGCTCTGAAGGGAGGTAGTCTGATGATGTTTGTAAACTAAATGTTTAGGAAAATTGATTCATTTGGTGATAGAAGAAGGTTTCATACCGGATAGGATACGACACACTGATGGGGTGATACACTGGTGATGTGACACATTAGTGATGTGACATACTGATGATGGTGATACACTATTGAGGATGACATACTGTTGATATTGTGACAAGCTGTTGAGGATATGACGTACTGGTGAGGGTGTATCACACTTGTGAGGGTAAAATACTGGAGAGGCTGACAATCTGGTAAGGATATGACGTAATGGTAAGAATGTGACACTTCAGTGAGGATGTGACACATAGATTAGGGCAGGACACACTGGTAAGGCTGTTGTTACTTAGTAATGAGGATATGACACACTTGCAGGGATGGAACATACTAGTGAGGATGTGACTCATTAGTGAGTATATGGCACACTGATAAGGATGTGACACACTGATTAGAATAGGACATATTGTTAAGGATGTGAAACACTAGTCAGGATGGAACATACTGGTAAAGATGTGACACATCGGTTAGGATGTGACACACTGGTGAGGATGGAAGACATTGGGTAGGAGGCGACACACTGGTAGGATATGACACTGAAAAGTTCTTAACACTGATCAGGACGTGACGTGACATTAATAAGGAAATAGCAATAAGAAAATGATATTGAAATAGACAAGAAAATTATAAAGGTGAGACACTCACTAGCCACGGAGAGATAGATAGATAGATAGAGAGAGAGAGAGAGAGAGAGAGAGAGAGAGAGAGAGAGAGAGAGAGAGAGAGAGAG